>NGBS01000065.1:0-16959 GCA_002245135.1 Proteromonas lacertae | reverse complement strand
CCTAACCCTAACCCTAACCCTAACCCTAACCCTAACCCTAACCCTAACCCTAACCCTAACCCTAACCCTAACCCTAACCCCTAACCCTAACCCTAACCCTAACCCTAACCCTAACCCTAACCCTAACCCTAACCCTAACCCTAACCCTAACCCTAACCCTAACCCTAACCCTAACCCTAACCCTAACCCTAACCCTAACCCTACCCTAACCCTAACCCTAACCCTAACCTAACCCTAACCCTAACCTAACCCTAACCCTAACCCTAACCCTAACCCTAACCCTAACCCTAACCCTAACCCTAACCCTAACCCTAACCCTAACCCTAACCCTAACCCTAACCCTAACCCTAACCCTAACCCTAACCCTAACCCTAACCCTAACCCTAACCCTAACCCTAACCCTAACCCCTAACCCTAACCCTAACCCCCCTAACCCTAACCCTAACCCTAACCCTAACCCTAACCCTAACCCCCTAACCCTAACCCTAACCCTAACCCTAACCCTAACCCTAACCCCCTAACCCTAACCCTAACCCTAACCCTAACCCTAACCCTAACCCTAACCCTAACCCTAACCCTAACCCTAACCCTAACCCTAACCCCCTAACCCTAACCCTAACCCTAACCCTAACCCTAACCCTAACCCTAACCCTAACCCTAACCCTAACCCTAACTATGTCTAGTCTCTTTTTTTATAATGTCTTTAATAAGTTCTTTTTCACTTGATGACCTTTTCATTAACTTTCTTTTAATTTTGGTCAATATTCTAAAACCATCATTTAATGTAGATGAATCTATGCATAATAAGTGTATATTTGTGGAAATATAATTTGCAATCCTGTAGCATTCTTTAATTTCTGGTATATCTTCTTCCTTTAATAATTTTATCTGTAATAAAATTTCTTTATTGAGTAATATTTTTCTAAATACATCGCTATAGCTTGACCATCTCGTATCACATCCCTTGCGTATTTGGATATTTTTTTGTATAATTGAATATATAGTTTCTCTAATCTTTTGATTATTATTTAACTTATGAATAATGTCATTACACATGACTATCACTTTTTTGTATTTCTCTATTTCGAATACTTTTTTGCTGATTAAGTTTAGGATGTGTGCTAAACATCCAAACTTTACTACAGGTCTATTTATTTTTTTCTCTATAATACTACTTATCTTTTTCATGGTGTAGTTGTTATCACTACTCACAGCAACAATGTTTTTAATATCCAGTTTATACTTCACTAATGTTTGAATTATTAATTCCACTATTTTTTCTGATGTTTCTCGTTTATGTTAATAAATGGATTCCAAAAACGAAATATCACTGCTTTTCTTTATTGCCAAATTAATAACTATATTTTACTGTTATCTACAATTTCCTTTACTATTCTTTCTGCTTCTTCGTTCATTGCTGCTTTTATTTTGTTTATTGTTATTGACTTTGTAGTTGGATTTAATGCATATATTAGATTTTTAAAGGATTTAGATTGTATGGTTCTGAAAGCTAAGTTATTTTCTTTAAGATATTTGGTCACCATTAAGTTTATTGCACGTTCATCATATCTCAATTCTGTAAGTTTTAATTGGATTAGCTTTTCACTACATCTAATTTAATATATATATAATAAATATATTTATACTTTTTGTAATGACGTTTCAATTTAGTGCAATGAGCAATAATCATTGCTTTGCACCTTCTGCATTGAATTCTGTTGTATTTTTCAAGGGGTTTCTTTAACACCACATCTTCATTAAAGTATCTATACACAGCATCTCTCGTTTTACCCATATAAAATTGAAATGCAAAATGATAGCTCGAAATTCTCAAACCATTTTCTAATTATTCATATAATTGCTTGAAATACATTAAGTAGTATGCAAAATATACTAAATAGTAATTTTGAAATAGTTTTTCTATTAATTTATGAAATATATTATGTTATTATCATAACAAGTACTATTGATTATCAATTAACTGAAAATACCCATTCTATAGCTATACTTCTTAATTATCTATATGATATATGTGTAATATACAAAATAATTTATTATTTAAATTACATTTATGTTCAGTTACTTCAATCACCTTGAAATGTACATAATGTATATATATGCATATCAGAATATGATATACAGTATGTATATTCTATATAATTAGTATATATGTATAAGCATATGATATTATATAATCATAAGAAAAGTAGATAACTATTATGCTATAATACACAATAATATATCCTTTTTAACATATGTTAGTGTATCTAGATGATAATATGGAAAAGTTATAACAAAAAATCAGAAAAAATATACTACAGCATAACACATGCTAATATTACTATGCCCGAGCAGTAAGGGGCAGGCTTCTTTTCAGCTGAAAAAAAGGGGCAAAAATTGGGCAAAAATTGGGCAAAATTCGAAAAGGACGCCGTTTATCGAACCCAGATTAACCCTAAAAAATATTGATTATAGTAATTGATATAATATAATGAAATATAATAATTAAATGTAAGAATTACAATAATTCTTTAGATCTTGATATGTAACAGTAATTGTTAATTTCTTTAACTTTGCTTCATCATAAAACCTTTGTTTTTCATTTTTCTTTAAATTGGTTCTTGTTAAATTCTTTAAAAATGTTGGATAAAAATCTGTATCTCTTTTCTTTTCTTGAACATAACTAACATTATTTCTAGGACTTACAAATATGTAACCAAAATTAATATTTTTATCAATTACCTTGTAACAACTTTTTACATATCCTTCTCTACAAATTTTGAATAGATTATGAAGAATCATTGACATTTCAGGTGCATATTCATGCTTTTGAGCAACTGTAATTTGAATACCAAACGGTCCAATTAATGCATCAATATCAGGGAAGGTGTGATTGTAACTTAAGTTACTAAATGTAATTTTATTATTTTTAAAAAAACTATTAAAGGCTTTTATTATATTCTCCAAATCAGTATCATTTTTTATATCTACTATTTCAATTGTTTTTTTATCTAAAAAATCTCTTAATTCTTCAAAATCTCTTTTTAATTCTTCAACTTTGGTTATATCTTTCCCCTTTGATTTGTTGATTTTATTTTGAAACTCTTTGGTTTTATTATCATATGAATCTTTAATTCTTTGAACTATTTCGTTTTGAAAGAGAGGAGAATGATTAATCAAATTTAATATAATCATTTCATATAAATATCCACCAATGCCTCCAGTTGGATTATTACGATACATATTAATCATAGCTTCACAATCATCTTTACTTTTAATTGTAAATAGCTTATCATATACCAAATCTCTCATTATTTCAGATATAAATCTAAGACCATTAGATCTAGTTACATCATCTTCATATGTTTCATATATAAATATATTTTGATAATCTACCTTTGATAGAGGTGATTTAGTTATACCTCTCATTATATCTTCCATCAGTTCTAAATTCACTTTTTCTATATTTTTATTAATCTCACTTTCATTATCAAAATATAATCCTATAATACCTCCTCGGTATTTATAATTTTCGAGGTATGATTTTTTAATTTCTTCACTAACTCCTGATCCATAACTCAATTTTATCGCTTGTTTAATTTCTTTTATTGTAAATGGAGGTATATACATCACCAATGGACATCTTTTATTCTGAAATGTTTTACACTTCTTATCACATGGATTAGCTAACATTATTATCATTTTTGCATCAGGATAATCATCTTCACCTACAGCTGGTCCATCAACAATGACAATATATGGATAGGATTTACTCTTTCCAAAATCAGGATCTTTTGATTTATCTTGTTCACTATTATATTCTAAAAACACTTTAATCTTTCCTTTAACTTCTTCTTCAAGTTTATCCTTCAGAATATTACCTAAAACTGTTTTACCAATTTTACCATGACCAAATATTAAATAATTTCTTTGATATGTAAAATTAAAATTATCTTCTTTAATAATATCCAACATATCATTAAAACATTTTCTCATTAAATAAATTCCTTTCTCTCCTACATGCACATCATAATCTTCTGCATCCTCATCTTCTTCTTTTCTTCTCTTTGCTTCTATTTTCATTTTCTCTATTTCCTCTTCCTCTCTTCTTATTTTATCTTCTTCTTCTTCTTTTTCCTCTTCTTTTGTCATTTTTTTCTCCTCTCCTTTTTCTTCTTCTTCCTCATCTTCCATTTCTTCTCCTTCAATATAGGCTATATCACAATCATCAGGTATTGTAGTTCCTATTATTACAAAATATGGAAACTCACCACTCTTATATTCACTGTATTCCTATTTCATTATATATATATATATACTATTATTGATTTATTTATTTCATTTTCAAAATTATTCTTTTCAAACTCAGTTTTACCATCATCTAATTTCTTATCATCTAGTAATACTTTTATAAAAACCCCATTCATAATTAGATCAAAGAAATTATAATCATCCAATATAAAATAAATAAGATTCAATGCATTCTCAGGATAATAAACAGACACTTCTTTTTTAGAATCTAATTCAAAATTTGGATTACTTATATGAATTTTATTTGTACTTAATTCATATGCTATTCTTTGCTTTAATGCCATTCTCTTCATATACCTATCAGAAAATAAATTATAATTTTTGATTATTTCATAATCTTTATTATTCTTTGGCGGATAGAATTTACATTTAATATAACTTTCAACTTGATTAGATATATAAGTTAATTCTTTTTCTGGTTTATATATTTCACATCCTAAATCATTATCCATTTCTTTTCTTAATTTATACTTCAATATAAGATTGGATAAGGAATGATTTTTTAAATTTTCTTTTTTTTGATATTCTTCTATAAAATTTTTATAACCAACAGAACCAATTGCACCTTCCATCAATTGTTTATAATAATCCCAATAATCTCGGTCTTTGAAGTTCATTCTATACAAATAGTGATAATATATCTGTCGAGGTATATTACCATATCTTTCACATATTTCTTTAAAATCAGTACAAGTACCAAAATCTAGACACTTTTCAAACCACTCCTTAACTTCATCAAGTGATAATGATTCAAAATATAATTCTTTATGTGGTATGAATGTGTTGTATTTATCATAGTTACTATGATCAGGTGAACTTATTGAAATGATTTTGTTATTACTTCCAAAATTTTCATTAAATGTGTCAACTATGACTATTGAATTTTTAATATCTTCTAATGGAATTTTAATTTTAAAAATTACACCTTCTTTTAATATATACATTTTCTTTTCATCTTCAGTTCCACTTCTCTTCCCTTTTACTACATAAATATCTTTATAATTATTGTCTTTCTTTCTTAATATATTATCGAAAATTTTATCAAATGTTATATCTAACTCAATATCTTCTTTAAGAAATTTCAATTCATCTGTTTTTCTCTTGTATAATAACAGCAATAATTCATTACTTTCCACTAATTCTCTAATTTTATCCATCTCACATACTTTTTCTTCTATTTTTGATGAGAAGCTATACATTTTGATAATAGTATTATTATCTAATACATCTTCATTATAAACATAATTATTATTAATTAATTCATCTTCCTTCAAATTATAATAATCACTTTCATTACTGATAATGTCAATAGCATGTTTAATACTATTATAATGATTATGTCTTTCTTCAGGTGTAAGTTCATCATCATCTTTTTCTTCTTCATTTTTAAATAACAATTCTAGTTGTTTGTAATTTTTCACAATTTCTGATTTTAATTCATTCATCCTTTCAAATGCTTGTATTATTACATTTGGCAGAGCATTTATTTCTTCAGTTAAGTCTTCTTTCGTTAAATAAATCTTTAAAGCGAATAGTAACACATATATAAACGATGTTTTACCAATACCTGGCTGACCTGTTACTATTACATTGGATATTTCTTTTTGATTTGATTCAGTTACTACTGACAAATATTTAATAATATTTCGAAACATTTCATAATAGCATTTTCTGATGTAGATTTTGTTTAATGGAAATTGAAATACATTTTCTTTTGCGTTTGTAAAATCTAAACACTTCACATTTTCATCACTTTCAAGATTTAAACTATTAATGATATTCACAAAACTATCTGGTGAATCAAGTAAGTCTTTATCATCATGAAAATATTTCAATAATACTAATAATTCATTTATACTTTTACAATTATCCATATATTGAAGTTGTTTTCCTTCAAATAAAAATATAGAGTATATATATTTCTTTATATTATCAATATCATAAGGTTTGTTGTTTTTTATTAAATATAATAGATATTCAATCATGTTATATTTCTTATAATTATAAATTCCATATATTGTATTTGGCACTCTCACTCTATTTACACCTATAAGATTTTCTTTTGTTTTATTTATGACTACTTCATTACCTTCAACATAAACATCATAATCACACAATTCAATATTCTCATATAAATTGTAATAATCTTTTTCTTTATAATATTCTATTAATTTCACACTAAATTTATTACCAGTTACAATAATAGGATATATTGAAGTAGGTAAGTTTGCTGATATTAGTTCTTTTCCACCATTCTTTTGTCTTATATACATTCTCTTGTTGATCATATCATATATCACTTCATAAATATCTTCTACTACACCACTAATATTGGCTATTGGTGTTGATCTATTGTTTTCAATCTTCAGAGATGAACCATCTAATAATTTGATGTATGGATATATTTCATATGATGAATCTGCATTTTCACAATAACCAAAACTAATACCTTCACTACCAATACTCAATATTTCATAATAGAAATGATAAATTCCATCACTCATTTCTTCATTTATCATACTTTTACCTTTAAACACTTCATTACATACAACATATTCAATTTTATTATCAACTACTTTTTTATTTCTATATAAGTCATCTTCTTTTGTATCGAGAGTAACAACATTATTATTGTCTTCCTTTGTTCTTGTAATTCGATATCTTTGTATCATAAAGGGTGGAACATACCAATTTTTACTACATGAATATTCACTATTTTTATCTTTCATAACATAAAGATAAGTTAACATGGGTAAATCTTTCAATATCTGTTGTGTTACTCCAGTTGCACATCTAATAGACATTGTCTTTCTATTCATATCATAAATTAATTCATATTCAACACCTATTTCAGCTTTAATATCAGATATAATTTCAGCTTCAATATCATCTTTATATACTACAGCTGTACTAATCGATAATTTGACATAAGTATTTTTATCTACTGCTCCTGACATGTCTTTATAACCAAAACACACATATCCATCTGCATTCTTTATGAAAAGATTGATGATGTAATGATATACTCCACATAATAACGGTGTGAAGTTTACGTAACTTACTTTTCCATTTTCTTCACTACTTCTAAGATTGCTATTCAAATTTGGTATAGGAGTACCTTCATGATCTCTCTTTACAGGAATACCAGTCAACAAACTACTCATTTTCTAAATTCAAATTCTATATATTTAAATATTTAGAAATTATACTTATAACGACTTAAATATAACTATAAGATGAGATAAATGTAATTATAATTTGAATGATTAACCAATTAAATAGCTCCACGTGTTACCAATAATATTACACCATAGCAACCAATTAAATCATTTCACAATAGCCAATCAAATTGCTTAGTTTTGTTTTTTTGCATGTCATTTTTCTCTTGATATATAACAGGATGATGGTTTATATTTTGTAGAGAGATTTCTATTCTTATGTAAAAGTAATATTATAATTTTAACTGATATGATGAGAAATAGTGTAAATAGTTCATCCAATACAAGATCATTATAAAAATCATATACTTACTCACTCTATTCTATCTTTTATCTGTTTATAATATTATTGTAGTTCAAAACAAATAGACTGTGTATTCATGTAACTTTAGTGAAAATAATAACAAGTCTTGTCGAATAAGTTACCATTTACAATTCAATAGAGCTAACTTCGTTGTATATATAAGAGATGGTTTAGAAAGCAAATTATCAAAATTCATGATTATGAAACAAGAAGTAGATAATTCTAAATTCTTAACTTATCCAATAGCTAGTAGTTTAACAGATGTAAAATATGTTGACTTCCTCGAATAGCTAAGTTATTAATGATTTGTTTTTTTAGAAAAAGGTTCAATTATCAGTTAGTTATAAATAAATATGTCTTAATGACTTAGTTAAATTGTTTTTATGGGATAAACGATTGAAATAGAGCTTAACATAGTTTAAAAAATAATAGAGCTTAACAAAAATAAGCCCTACATTCCTATAATATCATCAAGCCAAACTCAAATTTGAGTAGAGAATATACTGTAAGAATATCACTGTATATGGGTAAACCGTACCAGACTATTCTTAGGTGCCTTCTACAGGTAAGAATAAGCGATTTGAGTGTGAATTAGTTTTTGGTACGGGTTATACTGGAGCAAGTGGTGAATTTAAAATTCTTTATATATTTTAGTGCGTGAATAAATTTATGTGTAGGATAGTAGAAATAATGTGTAGAAATAGATAAGTAGCTACCTGTTCTACCCCGGCAGGGTAGCTACTTTATATAATAAGAAATGTATTTCTATGTAAGTAAGTAGCGTGTCCTGTGTAGCCTAGCTAGGACTTAGTGATTAAATTGTGTGGTGGCCAAGCTACAGAATACATTCTTACTTTTTTTTCATTTATCAAATTATTAATGGATTTATATACTGTAGTTAAAAACATTCAAAAGAATTTAAATAGTGTCAAAAATATATATTTAAAGAATTATCTACAGTATTCTATATTTTTACTAAATCGAAATTCTGATGTGAAACTATTGTTATAAACAGAAAAAAGAAACAGTTTTGATTTTCCTGATATTTTAGAAAAACCGTTTTTTATCAAAAAAAATATAAAATATGTGTGCTTCAGTAAACTTTGCTTTCTTTTGTTCATTTAGAAATAATGAAGATTATTTGGACAAGTGTATATGTGGAACATGTAAGTTTTACTTATATTTTAACCATAATATAAGTGCAGTTTTAGATAGCCCATTACCTAAGGAAGAGATAAAGTCTTATAATAAATTCAGTGCTATTTGCCATCAAAAGATGTGGACAAAGTATAGTGATAAGAGATATTATATGATGCTTTTCGATATTAAACCATCAGTAGAACCAAGAGGATTAAATAGACATTATTTTGCAGTGTTTGGTAAGTATATTGAGTGGTTAACACTACCTGAAGGAATGGGAAGTGTTCATTTAAAGAAGAATCCTATGTTGAAACATTATGTAAAGAAGAATTATATATTTGATGATAGTGATGATGATGAGGAAGAAGAAGCACAAGAAGAAGTTAAAGGAAACAATGATCAAACTACGATAAACATAGTCTAAATTTTAAAACGAATCTCTATCTTAAAATGATTTGGGACAGGGTTTAAAAATATGCGTAATTTAATAAAAATCACATAATATAATAAAAATATAATAAATTTTATAATAAACATAATAAAATAATCATAATAAACAGGGTTGTATAAATAGGTCATGACCGACGGAGAAAACCGATCGGTCGTAGGTCAATAAACAAATGTTGACCGACACCAGGCTGTAGTAACTATTAGCTGACCTCCTCCTAAACATGTGATATTAATAATATTATCTAACTGTATATATTGAATTCAAGCTCTATATATCATTCTATAAAATACTGAATTAACCGTCGGTTGATGCGCTTTTTTCTTTCTTCATAATTGAATCTAACCTTACCAATGAGTTATTCTATTGTGTTATATATGTAATATAAAGTATAGAATGATTATAAAAATTTTAAAGAAAAAATGGCATACTTTTAGCTTGACATTAATCATTTCTTAAAATTATCATAAATGTATCTAATATAATCTATCATTATATATTCTAGGAGTATAGTTTTACCAATTGGAGCGGCTCGTGAAGTTATTGCCTTAAAAGAGGCAAATATGCTTAAACATCCTAATTTTAACTTTTACAAACCTTTTGGTATAATATGTTAAATATAAAAAGCCTTGATAAATGCATTTGCAGTAAAAAGAAAGAGATTAATTATGCCAAATGAAGTACAAGAATATTTGCAATATGATATTCATTACAGCACCTCTGAAACCATTGGAAATATCTGGCTATCATTAAAGTCCAAGTTTCCTAGGGTATACATACTTGCCTAGAACAGTTTAAACAGTCTAGTAACATCTTCAGAGCCAGAAAGAATATTTTCCGAGGCTGGACAAATAAGTAACTTATCCAAATCAAATTTATCATGTGATAGATTACAAATGAAACTAATGATTAGTAGAAATAAATAAGAACATAATTATATAAAATACCTAATTATTGTTGAGTATTAAATTGTAATTCTTTATAAAAAGTTAGAATTTATTTAATTGAATTGAAAATATATGAATCAAGTATTAAAATATATTATAAGATAGTATTTATGAAGGGAAAATTAGTATATAATGAATTAAAATAGATTTTATAATATACGGCTTGTAAGGCTTGACCGACCGACGGTCAAGGCAAAACCTATAGGTTTTGACCTATCTCCGTCGGTAACCGATAAATACAACCCTGATAATAAAGATTAAAAGAAATCTGTAACACCTGTATCTATATAGTCTGTGAAGAATGCTTGTCTTGGTATTGCTAAATAAGGTTGTTGAGGGTAACCATTTACTATTATATGCAAATTAGGTTGATTATTATCATTTTGTAATATATGATTTATTTGAAAATATGGTCTATTAGTTAATGTATGATATGTATTTTTATCATTTGTAGCTCTTATAGGGAATGATTTCCCACTGTATACTTGTAATACTTTATTATAGTATTGTTGTAATAAACCTTCTCTACCAGGCTCAGATTTTATAAAATTTTGAGGTTCAAGATATAATTCATGACCATCACATCCTTCATAATTACATGTAAAACCATCATATAATTTTATCTTCATAAAGTTTTCAAACATTTCTATTTTAGTAGGTATTTTAAATGTTTTATCATCTCTATCCCATATACCATTAATTCTTCTTTTCGCTGTATAACTAGTATGTTGTTTATGTAAACAATAAGGTTTTGGTACTAAATTTCGAGGTATACTATTAACTGTATTGTTTATTGAATCACATAGTACAAGTACTTGTTTATTGATTATATCTTTTATTGATTTCAAATATTCTTCTAATTCTAATTTTTTTGAATCTACTTCTTTAGTAGTATTACTATTTACACTAGTTATTATACTTGATGTTATATCTACTTTATCTTCTGGTGTTATTGATGAAGGTGGTATAACAACTTTAGATGCAATATCTGTTGCTAATTTAGATTCATCAATTAGATTTATTTTATCAGCAATATCATTAGCTAATTTTGTTTGATCTATGTTTAAATCAATAGTTTGTCTATCCCCAATAAACATTTTTTGTATTAATAAACAATAAAATAACAAAATCAATAAAAACATCAAGAAACTTCAGAATGGTCTTCAATCAATATATTGAAGTTAGCTCTAAAAACCTTTTTAACATTATCAATATACAAGAAGTTATATTTTGGCTTAGTAACAGCTAAATATAACTCTTTAAATGTTTCATATTCAGGTATCCATATATTCAATGAGTTGTATAAGTCAAACAAATTTCTGTTACTTAATCCATAAAATGTTAAACAATAATCTACTTGTGATCTTGCTGAAGGTACTATATCAGTAATATATTGACTACTAATTATAATTTTTGATTTTAAATGTCTATTTTCTTTCATTAATACTGGTATGATATTAGCTGTTTTCAACTCTAAACTAAGATCATCAAATATTATAATATGTTCTGCATACTCATAATTATCTTTGTTTGTATCATCAATTGATTTCATTAACTTCTCTACTAAATTATCTCCTGAATAAGGTTCAAATAATGAATCATTTTCATCATAACTAATTTCATTATAATCTAATAACTCTTTAATTGAATCATATATCCTATCTTGTTTGATTGTGCCTACGAAAAAATGTACATGTTGTTTTTTCTTATATTTTGGATCTATAATATGTCTTAATATATTGTATATCAAAGTGGTTTTACCACTGTTCTTACGAGCCACAATAAAAATATTGCAGAAAGGCTCATTAAAGTAATCATAACCCAGAATTTTCTTAGGATCAAAAGACTCACCACCATCAACAGGTTCAATTTGTATGTTATTTATTTTTTCAAATTTAAACATAGTACGTGTATTTATTATGTAGTGAGAAATCAAAAAATAAAAATAGAAGTCAATAATAAAGAATTATTACTTATACTACTTTTTCAACACCCCTTGGTCCAATAATCAATTGTTTACCTGTAATTATGTAGAATTTATGATGAATAGTTCTATTTCTGTTTTCATCCTCATCATCTGGATTATCTTTTCTAGCATCAAAGTTACGGTTTGAACAATCTAATGTTATTTTTAAATCACTCGATAAATCTTTACCAGCTCTTAATTTTAATTCAGTTAAACGGTCAGTACTAAAATTTAATATATCAAAGAATCTATAAGCAAAAGATTGATGAGAACATCTTTCAAATAATGTATTTTGAATAATATTTCTCATATATTCCCATGTCTGATATTTAGATGGATATAAATAATCAGGTGTATAAACGAAATCATTAATTTGCCATCTTATTCTATCTTGATCTTCAATAAATGGAACTACACTTCTATCATGTATTGCATTGAAATAAGCTCTGTATAATATGAATTTAACATAACTTCCTATACTGCTATTAATACTGAAGTTATAGTTAAATGTATTACTACCAGATATTGGATCTTTAGTTACTTGAACTATGTTAAAGTCAGTAAAGTCAATAGGATGATGAGTAGTATAATTAATAGTATTAGCATTACATGTTGGATCTTTATTATAACAAACATATAGTCTAGGGTTGATAACTCTCATTTCTACAAATGGTTGCCATTCGTTATTATAGAGTTTGTACTGAGATTCATGTAGAAGCCAATTAACAATAGGAGCAAATGTGAACTGAATGTAAATGACTTCGCCAAAATAAATATCATTCTTCAATGCTAAAATTGTATTATATAAATCATAGAAATGATATCTACAACGTAATCTACCATGTAATATATCTTTGCCATTTGCTTGTTCAATCCAATAATTAGGAGTACTGTCTTCACCATTATTTGGTGAACAAAGAAAAATTTTGTCAAAACTATAACTTCCATTATCAGGATTAAAATGTAATCCATCAAAAATTTGATCATAGTAGGTAGGTTCTTTCAAATCATAAGGATATTGATTTGCAATTTGATGAGCTAAATCTCTATATTCGTTATAACTAGTATCAAGATCACATAACAATGTTCCTGTTTTGTTGTAAACTTTGATAGTTCCAAAATTCATAGTATTTCGCAAAAATAATACATTACCTTCTTCAGTGAAATTAGGAGAATCCCAAGGGTTAGGTTCTTCTTCTCCATCAACATGATCTCTTGTTAAACCAGGTTTAAAATCTAATTCAAATTCAAAGTAACTTTTGGATAGATTAACACAATTATCACCAGATATTTCAAATGTAATTGAATCACTGTTTGAGTTTGTAGATAAAACAGTTTCATTACGAGCTTGATTTGGAGTCACTAAAATATGATTATAGACAGGTATATAAGCTGGCACAATGCTTTCATGTTTTTGTGAAGCAGGTACAGCAGTGATTGACATATTATTTTATGTTATTTTAAAAAATCAAAAAATGCTTAAAAATAGCAAGAAATTTATTAATACAAAATAATCTCAAAATAAATAGATAGGTTTTTTAAATCAATTGCATAGCCATCTTGTTGAGAGACTGTTATCTTCATTCGTTGATATTCGTGATATTGCATCTTTTTAGCTTTCCATTCAATTTGTGGATTGGTGAATGTTGTATATTCTGCATTTATATCAGTTATAGGTATATTTGCTAAAACCATTGAATTCTCACCACTATTAACCCAGTCACATCTAATTTGTATGAATGACACCCATAGTAAAGAAGGTTGATTGGGTAATACTTTACGAAAAGCACCAAAAATATTAGTGAAATATGCATCTGCAAGACTATTTGCATGATAAATTGATATACTTTTATTATTTTCATCAACACCATATAACTTATAAGTTAAGTTAGGGAATTCTATACTAAAATCTGTAAAGTAATATCTTCCATAATGTGTTAAAAACTTAAAATATAGCACTAATCTATTTTCTGAAGTATTATCAAATTGAAGTACATCAGTTTGATCATCTACTTTACGAAATGGATAATCATTTGCAGGATCCTCACCAGGTAAAGGTGGTTGTGATCCACCTATCCTTGAAAAGCTTATTTTTAGAAATTGCTCATTAAAAAAATTTAATAATTCTTTTCCTGTATAATTTCTTTGAGGTATTTTAATATCAATAGTTTTATTATAAGGTCCATTTTGGTTTTCAGGTTTTGACCATTCTTCACGATCTGTTATTTGTGTATTTCTGCAACTATAATAAGTAAAATTAAAGAGTATATGATCATTTACTTCATCTTGTATTGTATAGAAGTTATTTGGAATAACTGCAGTAATTAAACTCATATATTGATATTTTTCAGTTATAGTTGGAGTATTAATACATCTTGTCCATCTATCAGAAAATTTTGGATCAAAGTCTGATGTAGTTAAGAACAATGATCTTCTATTATTTATAACATTATTACTATCTTTAGGTTGCATTATGTTTTATAATTGTTGAGAAATATTAAAATATAATTTTATTTGAATTATTCTTTAATTTATATATTGTTATATATATGCAACCACAACCACAAGTTAACAATTCAAATGATGAAGAAGATGAACCAACAGATGATGATTATGAATATGAAGAAGATGAAGACAATGTACCTATTGATATGAACAGAATAAGACATAGAAGAAGACATAGAAGGAATCAAGTCATACCATTTCAAGATATAAGTGAAGATGATTTAAATAATTATGTGAATCAAGAAGTGAAAAGATTTAACAAAGCATTGATTATGCAATATAGACTTATTCCAATAGGTTGGCCAAATCATGAATTTAATAGAATATATAATTTATATGATGAACATATGAAAATGTTTAATTGGTGTAAGAATTTATTTGTAACAGGTCCTTTTGCACATGGCAAACCATTAGAAGCTTATAATCCAAAATTAGCAGGAAATGAAAATTCTGCTAATGCAAGAGAATGTGGAATATTTAAAACTCGTATAGCAGATGGTATTGATAAATTGTGTATGGCATCTGATTTTATATTACAAAGAAATCCATTTGTTGTTTTACACCCAAAAGAGAGAATAGGTGTTACACAACTAGAAAATAGAAGAATTAAAAAAACTCATTATGAAATTGATGAAAGGCATCCAGAACCAGAAAATGATTTTAACATAATGAATAATGAACATTATAATAGTGCAGCTGAAATAAGAGCAGAAAATATTATGCAAAATAGACATGATAATATGGTAAGAGGAGTATTAGTAAATGCAGACAATGGAAGTAATGATAATAACAATAATAACAACAATGGAAATAACAACAATGATAATAATGAAAATAATATCAATGTAAATTATGATATAATTAGCTTTTGTGATTCTCTGAAAGACAAATTAAAGTTCTATATAGGTCGTTTAATGAGAACTAAATTTTGGTATTTAACAAATCAAAAAGAAGAAACAGCTTATTCAATTGCGTTAATCATATACAACTGGTGTAACTGATTTGTATATATTAGCTTTATATTATATACCAATATTAAAAGATAAGTTAAGTGGTAATTATCAAAATGATAATGAATATACTTTACCATATCATCCTGATAGAAGAAATTTTATGGGATTACCAGATGGTGATAATAGAACAGGATATAGATATAACTATTTAGCAACTATACAAAAAATATTATCAGAAGCTCATGTACCACAAGGACAAATCAATACAAATATATTTGCTAATCCTATAACTTTTAGAATGAATAGAGCTTTAGATACGCAGCTTAACCGTCAAATTAAACATAGAAGATCAGTTCCAGCTTATGTTGGAATGAATGTTGCAGATCATAGAAATTGGCGATATGTTGCACCAGCTAATTATCCTCCTGCTCATCCATCAATTACTGCAGATTTGATTGATAGAAATGTTAATGCATTTTATAATGCATCACCTGCAAATAGTGATAGTGAAGATAATGATAATAATCCATCAAGTAGTGATACTGAAGAAGATTCAGACACTTATGATCTTGGTGATATGAGTAATCAAATACCACCTCCTCCTTTACCACCAAGACCTATACCAGCAAGAACTATTCAACAACCACCTCCACCTCCTCCTGTATCAAATGTATCTAGATCTAATGTAATTAGTTTAAGTAATCAATTTAATCCTCATCATCTTATACCATATGATAGATTTTCATTTTTTTAGTACCAGATGATTTGCTTAATGCTATACCAAATCCAAATAGAGACTTTAATAAATCTCATAGATTTTTATCTAATAGAGAAAATGGTGCAAAAATAGGTGTAACTAGGATAATACAAGAGTTTTATACACAATTATTAACAAATAATGGTAAAATCTATTCAATTGATGCATTTATACATAACCATAATCCACCTTGTACAATTGTAGATGAAAATTCAAATAAGAGTTATATGTTCTTTACTGATTGGGTTAGAGAAGAAAACATCAATTTACCTTTATTACCTAGATCTACATATAATGCAACTGAAGTAATGATATACCTCAAAATTACAGTAGTATCAATATGATGTTTTATGGATATGATTACAATAGAAATATATATTCATATACTGGTTTATTAGAATATTGGTTAA
>NGBS01001216.1:0-38196 GCA_002245135.1 Proteromonas lacertae | reverse complement strand
AAGAAATATACACAAATAATAGTGAAATTGAACCAGCCACTACAGATGTATGGTTAAAGTTGAGAATTGCTATAATGGATTTACACAAGACAAATGAAAGGATAAAATATATGCAGACTGCTGGAATAGGGAAAAGAAAATGTAAGACTACTCATAATACGCCAATGAAAACAAATTATTTAAATTTGGAGATGAAAAAGTCTGATACAAAAGCAAAAACATCATTGCCATCAATAATAAACATGATCCAATAGAAGAAATAGAAAAAGAAGAAGAAAGTATTGAATCACCTCATTTGAAAAGAATTGAGAAGAAAAAGATGAAAAAGAAAGAAAAGAAAGAGATTAGAAGATCAGTAAGCCTTCAACCATCAATATTACGAAAGAGAATAGGTAAATATTACGAAGTTAGTGATAATGGAGAAATAAAAAAGAAAGATTATGTTTAATTTATTTATTTTATGCTTTAATAATGTAATGTAAATATTTAATTTGATTATAAATGTTTTTTTTTTATTGATATTTTGCCTAACTCAAATGCATCATAAACAATCAATATTAATATTCCATAAGCATTTTACATTTACATACGTTATGAAATTCTTTTGATAGTTCTATCTTTTCTTCTTTTGAAATTCCATCTAATTCTATTATTTCAATCATCAAAAATGTTTCTAAAAATGATTTTAATTCTGTTTTATCTATATTTTCTTTAAATGTTATTGATAATTCATCTAAACAATCAAATACTACTTTATTTTCTTTCATTAATCTCATTTCTCTTTTATCCAATTCATTTCCAGATAGGTTAATCTTTCTTAATGGTTTATAATCTTTTAATTGTTCTATTAACATTTTCAGTCCTTTTCCACTCATTCCAATGTCTATTCAAATATATTATATTCATAAAAAAATACTTGAAAGATTTAATGATAGTGTATATTTAGTATAAAACTTAGCTAAATGTTTACAGATTATCTCTACTCCTTCATCTCTGATAGGATTTCTATTTATTGAAATATATTCTACATATTTTGGTAAAGAATCTACTAATTCTTTTAATCCTTTAGAAGTAATGTGATTATTCGATAAATCAAGTCTCGTGTAATCAATCTGTTTAATTAGTGAAATATGATAATCATTAAGATTTAAGTTATTTCATTTTACAATTTATAATTATACTTGAAAAATCATATTTCTTTCACGTCCATTTTTACTCTTTTTAATACAATAATTCAAATAATACTCTAATTCTTCATTTGTCCATGATAAACATTTCATTTCTATAAATGGATTGTATTGATATAAACCAATTGCAAATGAATTTGTACAAATTGTTTTCAATTCATCATTTTGATGTTATTCCATTTAAATTTATTGTATAACATTCTTCAAGTGAATATAATTTATCTGTTAATAGTATAACACTTTCATTATCTATTGTTATGTTACTCAAATTTATTTTAAGACAATCTATTAATATATGTAGATTGTTTAGCAATAGCTTAAATCCATTATTATTGATTGGATTATCTATTAAATATATATCACATAAATATTAATACTATGAATGACTAATTGTTTTATATTACTGTTCTCTTTCACATAATTCATCAAGTATTCTATTCCATCTGAACCAATATATTATCACTTATATCATATGTGAGATTTTGATAACCAGTCCTTGATCCATCCAATAAATATTCAATCCACTCGAATATAATCCATTTCTATTGCACATTGTATAATATAATTATTATACTTGAACAATTCAATACATAATAATCTGTTTGTAATAAATATAAATATGGAGATAATAATTCATTCCTAAATCTCCTATTTCATTCCCATTCAAATGAAGTTTTTAAGATTTGTAAATGAAGATAAATTGTTATCAGTATTTCTATGCTCTTGTATGTTAGTCTATTATCTAAATAGTAAAATATAGTAAAATTATACTACTCAAATCTAACTTTTTATTTCTCCAAATTCATTTGATCTTAATGAAATGAATGATTTGAAAAATTTATCATCTATTTCACAACCACTCACATTTAATTCACCATATTTAATGATTTTCATTATTTCTCCAATATCTTTATCAATCAGTATTTCTTTATTCTTTCTATTAAAATTATATCTGATTTTTGATATATGAATTTGGAGAATAAAGATTTTAATCCTTTTGAATGAACGTTGTTATTCCAACATATATCTAGTATCTTGATATTGGATATTTGGATAATTCTTCTGATAATAATATCATTGATTCATCATTTAAGTTCATTTCTCTAAGATTCAATTCATTCTTATTGTTTATTAACAAGTGTAAATATGGAAGTAATAATTGAAGCCTTTTGGACCAATTGGATTGTCTATTTCATATCAATATATAAAAATAGTATTAAATACATGATAGATTAACATATTCTAATTTCATCAATGATATTGACCCTATAAATAACTCAATGAAATCAGAAGAAAGGTTGCATGAATGTAAATCTAATCGTTGTAGATTTAATAATTGAGAAAAACATGATCCAAAATATGATTGATGTTTGATTGCAATACCACATTCATATAAAACTTCTATAAATATATAATTTGTTAGACTTATACTAAATTTGAGTTTTATAGGATTGATTAATTTCAATAATCTGAACAAATAATTTATACTTTCTACACAAAAACAAATATGTGTTGTAGAAATTTCAATAATAGTAGAATCATTAAAATTGTTTTTAATATCAAATATCATTTTATCTAAATAACACTCATTATTATCTTTACATCTATGATGAATATGAAATTTCAGTTTATCTTCTATTGATTTATTATCTTCGTATATTTTCATCATCAACAATATTGAGAGTATTTTTCATTAGCTTTATAATTGTATGATTTTATCAATCTATTACAAATTTCCACACATTTATAACTATGAAGATAATACTCTGGTGGATACATTATTGGAAACGTGATAATTGCATCGTCATTATTGTATAACATTTCTTTTCTTTCTTTGCATATCATTATAATCCTATTCTCATCTTTTAATATTTCACTTATTTTTATCATTTCTTTTTCAACTCTTTTAAACTCAATCTATCTTCATTTTTCACTTTTAACATTTTCTCTATCATTATTTTCATTATATTATCATGGTTTTATGATAGCAGCATTTGAATCTTAATATTTTTTCTTTAGTCTTATAGATATTATCATCTTCATTAAATGGTAATTTCTTGTTTATCATTTCAAATAATATACAACCAATTGACCAAATCACACTTCTTTTATCACATTCTAAGCCATTTAACTCTTCTGGACTTGTAAAGCATATATCATATAATCTTATCCCTTCTACTTTTCTCAAAACATTTAAACATAAATCACATAACTTTAGGTGATTATTATCTTCATATATTATGTTACTACTCTTCAGATTATTCACTAGCAAATTAAATTCATTCAATGTTATCAAAATATCACATATATAGCATATTATACTACAAATATCATCACTTGATATGCATTTATTGTGAATCATCTCTTCTAAATCTCTAAAATAATATTTTCTTGATAGTATAATATATTCACTGTACTTATTCATTTGGAAGGGTAAACAAAGTATAAACAGCAATCAGAGATTAAGGAGTTATTTTCTAAGAACTTCAATACCTTCTTTTCTTTTATATCCAGTACATTGAGAATTTTCATACATCTAATTTTATCATGATGTTGTACTACCAAATCTATTTCATTAATACTCTTTACGACCTTTTCTTTTATCTATTTCATATAAATACACCAAATACTTCCAATTTTGTTTTTTATATTCAAATAATTGGTCTATATCACGATTTAGAGAAAAAAATGACATTTCTGAAATTAGAGTCGTTTTATATTTCTCTCACAAGAGAAAAATGCTTGTTTCTTTGACTAATAAGCTTTTCCCATATAATCATTTGTATATATTCATGACCCAAAACAAAACAAAAAATTATTAATGTAGCTGTAGATAAAAATGAGAAGAATGAAGAATCTAAAGAAGAGAAAAAAGATGAAAAGAATGAAGAAGAAAAGAAAGACCAAGATAGAAAAAGAACAACTCTTGATAAAGATTTAGAAAGTTTAGGATTAGATACTAAGAATAACTGTGAAGAAATGAAGAAGACTAAATTAGTGGAAGGTAGAAAAGATTCTATAAGTGAATTAATACTTGATACTGAAAAACTACTTGAATCAAAATAAGAAAGGAATAGTAGGTTTATAAATTAATGTATTTTATTAATTATATTTATTTATATTGTAATTTGTTATGAATTTCTATATTACAACATATAACTCACTATTATACTTTTAATTGATTTCTATTTCTATTACATTACAAATTAAAGCATTAAATCAATAATTATAATGTAATTATATAGCTTAAGCATTTTTATTTGTGTATTAAGAGATTTTCTTTTTTATATGTTTATACAAACAAGATTTCAGTATGAACAACACAACAAATTACTAGAATAAGAAATTATATCATTATTTTAAAACATCACTTCCCACTGGTAATAGTTTTTATTGCCATTTATAGTATGTATCCCATGCCTAGTTTTAAAGTTATTACACCATCCAACAGAACCATCAAACGGTAACATCTCTCTTTTTGTCGATAGTATTTCGTACTCATATTTTGCAGCTGCTAATAAAGCATCATATGAAAATGCTGTTTCAAATCCATATTCCAATCCAAAATTCCATAATGCATCAAATATAACCAATTCCTCCCTTTTGCTGAATATCTTTTTACAATAACCCCGAGTATCTTCAGTTGGATCTATTTGCTTTTTAACATAATCATTGTATTTTTTAGACAATGTTTGTCTTACTATGCAATTTACTCTTGCAACTTGTGAAATATTTCCTGTTTTTTCTATCTCTTTAAACATTTTTATCCATTTATTTCTTGGAAGGTCATATGTTATACCGCGACAGCTATGACATAAATAACTTATCCTCTTTTTGTTAATAAGCCTTCTAATTCTCGAGTGCCATCTTGCCATTTATAAGAATATTGATTTTATTTTCCTTCTTTCTTTCATTAATTACAGTGATTAACATCAAGTTATAGATTAATTAATATTATATTTTTGATATACACATTGTAATTATTATATTGATTGATATTCAGCTCATATCAACTAGCAAAGGTTGAAATCTGCAATTAGTATATATACATATGAATGCGCTATTATTTATCATATAATGATATTTTTTATATCAGAATTATATTCAATAACCACATAACAAGTATTTGTTTAGGTATTTCATATATACAGTTTATTTATGTTCTCAATCATAACAAATTGTTTTCTTCTTATAAATTGATCATTGTTCAATAACTGAGTAAATTTTAAGTACTTTGTGTAACACATAATTCGAAAATTAAAAAATGTGAAACGAATATATTTCTATTAAACTCTTTAAAAATCAAAGGCATGTTTAAATTACAATGCATTTATGCTTCATAAAAATATATTGAAGTATATAAAGTGATGGTTATGAGTTATGATGATACTAATAAAATATGGTTAAATTTATGAAATTATTTCAGTTAAAACAGGGTAATTGTTGTATTATTTAAAAAAATCTATACCTTTTTGCACTAGATTTATTATCTTCATTTTTTCTTTGATAGTAAGGTCAATTTTTACTTTTTTTGAACCATGCACATTCTTAATTGCTATTGTATACTTCTTAGTAATGCATTCACTAGCTTTTCCGCTTACAATTCCAGTGTTTTGATCAAACGACAATCCAGAGGGAAGTTCTAAAATGAAGTATAAATATATAAAACTAGTTATTATACCAGGTTCAATTGTTATACTCTCAACATCAATAATATTATCAATTATTGGTTTTAAATCAATTTTATCTCCAATTATAAACTTACAGTTTAATTCATGACTACAAGAAGAATACCAACAATCTCCATTATAATTTTTCGATCATCAGAATAAGATATTGATTTTAATTTATGATCTATGATATAATAATGTGTTAATGAATATCAATACATTTTATCTTTTTCTTTGTTTCTTCATCTTCCACTGTTGAATCTAATAATCTACACTCAGCATCATCTAACCTAAATTTATGCATATACTTCAATAATGATGAATATCTTTTATAACCTAAGATCTTTTCATCTTTTAATAACTTATACAACAAAACTATTCCACATTTTTCTTTCACCTTTTCAAATACTACATCATTCTTTTCATCATCATCATCAGTAATGAATTTTTTTATTTGCATCATCAACAACATTCGTTTATCTTCATTATTAATGTTTGTATAAGTATTAAGAATAATATCTAAAATCATAGAATATTTATCTGCATCAAATTTCATATATAAGCCATCATATAACTGCAATATTAACATAATAATTCTTATATTACCTTCTTTCAATAGTTTATCAATATCACTTGAAATATCTTCACTCTTTAATAAGACTAAGTGAGATTCTATATGAAATTACAACAATATTATATACTATTAAATAATATTTCTGGAATATCTTCTTCAGGATTATAATGCATTAAGAAATCATAAAAATACACATTCTTTACTTCTGGAAGAGAATAATATCGAATAGAATATTTTTCATTTGCATTTACATTAAGAGAGATGTTTAAATTGTTTAATGCCTTCTTTTCTTCATCATTTAACTCATTTTGTAATTTTGGATCAAAACTACATCTCTCGATTATTCTCTTCATTTCTTCTTCTACTTTTGAATTGTTTAAATTGTGGTTATAATAGCCAATCAATAATCTCAATAATTCAACTTCACTTCCATTAAACATTACTCCTAATGAAAATAACTGCGCAAGATTGTCAATGGATATGTAATTTAATAACTCATTTTTCACTATTTTGTAATTCTCATTCTTTAAGAAATATTTAAATTCTTCTTTCAATTCCTTCAAATTTTCACTTCTTAATATCTCTTTTTACTTAATAAATCAACAACAATGCTTTCATTTAAATGATTTATTACATAATCATTTAATGCACTAATAATCTTGTTTTCATTATAGCACACACAGATAGCTAATAGATCTACACAATTCTTTTCAGTTATCTCAATTTCTATACCTTGATAATATCTTTCCAACATCAAGAAACTTTCTTTACTACACTCATCATACAACTTCAATGGTTCTTCGAAGAGAGGATCATCAAATAATTTTCTGAATGTTTCATTACATACATAGAGAATAAATTTAAATGTTTTTATTTCTTCATTTTCTACTATCACTCTCAAATCACCAAAGCCACATTTTACAGCTTCTCGAATTAATCTAATAAAAACATAATTACAGCCGATAATGTATATATACCCTTCATTTTTACAAGTTTCACTTTTAATAATCATTGAAAACAACCGAGATAAGACAAAAATATGAAAATGTAATTAAATGTCAAATTGACTAAATTACCATCAAAATTCTTTTTTCTTAAACTAAGCTCTACACTTATGGACTCAGTGTTTTTAAACTTTAATTTTAATAATTCAGTTGAGTATCAAATATTGTATACCGATTTAAGCTCCAAACAGTCAAATGAAGATCATTGTCTGATTTTTAATATAGAACAAGCATAATGAGCATTTTAATTGTTATATTATTTTATAGATAATCATTAACAAATCAAAATCGGTTGGATTGGGTAAAAATGGAGTGTTTGTTATTCTAATTATGGAAGTCCAAGTTAACAGTTTACTTATATCAAGCAATTCAATTCGTTACAAATTTTCAGATGGAAAATTGAGTTATGATGAATATATTCAAATATGTATTTGTTAAATTCTTATACTAATTAGTAAAATCCTATTATGATGATATTAATTTCACTATAATATTATCTGATGGAAGTAGAGTGTGTAAAATAGTCCATAATCAAAATAATGAGTATACTGTTTGTGAATTACAATCTAATTTATATTACTTTACCTACAGAAATATAGAAAAAAGCCTTCAGATGATTTAATGAAAATATGGTCATTAATTATCAATAAAACAAATGGTTTTGATAGAAAGTCCAAATCATTGTTAGAAATAGTTGGAAATAATAGGTTATTTGATGAACAGAATAGTTCATATAATGTAATTACAAATAGTAATGATCATTTCATATTTCATTACTGTTTTACTTCGCATTATACTGAGATTAACATTATTCAAGATTTTATTCTTATTTCATACATTTAAAACTGTTGTAAGTATAAATATAAACTAGAAAATACCATAACACCATCATTAACTCCATTTGAACATTATGAAAAATATTATAAAGAGTATGAGCTAAATAGAGAATGTAATGTTGATTTAATTGACCAGAATGCAATCAATAAAAGTGTTAAAAAATCCTGGAACAAATTAAAGGCAATTGATAAACAGATGTATTTAGATTTAGCTGATTTGGATAAAAAAAGAAATCATATAGAATATCAATTTTATGTAAATAATTATCCTGAATTAATTCCATTAATAATGTCAGAATTTAAATCCCAGCAGGATAAACTAGATCAAAGTAAAACAAATGAAAAGAAACAAAAAAGATAATCGTAAAAGAAAAGCCAAAAAACATAAAAATATTACCCAAACAAATTAATCAATTATCAGAGAGTAATATTAAAGTTAGTAACAATCATAAACAGCATAAAACAAAATATACAAATAAGTCCTTCTAAGAGATTAAAGATTTGTAATGGAGAAATGAATAAAAACAGATATAATTTATCCATACAAGTGTTTGATGATTGTACTATTAACTTCATTGGAGAGAACTCAAAAATTCATACATCAATCCCTCAATTAATTTATTTTTATTCAAAATATTTATAATCTTTATAATTTTATGAATTTGTTTTAATTGAATTGCACAAATAATGAAGAAATTCAAACAATAAGTCAAGCTTATTTTAAAATTAGTGATCAAGCTGAACAAGCTTTTTTGTCTTTCAATTTCTTCTCCTGTTATAAAGTAAAATGAATGATACTAACTCATCAGTCAATGTAAGAACAAGCACAACAATTACTTCATATAATAAAATTGTAGAAGAACGTAGATTTGTTATATATCCTTCACATTAGTGTTAATAGATAGTATAAAAAGTGGAGCTAGAAATATTAGAGTATACATGAATTGGAATGATGGAGAAATAAGTGTTAAAGATGATAGTATAAAAATATGTATAATTTTAATCAATAGGAGTAGTAATAGGTATATCAACAAGTGTGTACGATAAAATTCCATTAAAAAAAGGTAAAATTATAGTAAACAAAAATGGTGCTTCATATGAGAAGGTATAATTTATATATTCTTTGTAGAAGATATCTTCTGATCATCAGATCAGTGATGATGTACTCAACTTCAGTTCAACCCCTGGTAGGTTTGAACTTAAACTCAATATTGATTTAGATCAACCGTTAGATCTATTAGAGGAACAATTATTGATTGAAATAATTATGAGAGAGTATGTGAAAAATAATCACATACACTGCAAGTTATTCATCAATGGGATTGAACAGAACATTAATCATCAAAATTTCCATTCATTTTCAACTACCAGCTGTTATGGAATTGCAAGTATGAAATATAATGGAATCGAAAGAATTTATATCGACAAAACGCTTGTTGAGGATGACACCACATACGAT
This sequence comes from Proteromonas lacertae, assembly GCA_002245135.1. Taxonomy (NCBI): domain Eukaryota; class Bigyra; order Opalinata; family Proteromonadidae; genus Proteromonas; species Proteromonas lacertae. Next base: position 28,466 of record NGBS01001216.1, on the reverse strand, counting down.
TTGATTAAAAAATATATAGATCCATTTTACCCATAGAGATATATCCATCATTTTCTTATATACTACATTTTCAAGGATTCCCGAATATTGACAAGTTAAAGGTAATTATACCAACAATTTTATCCATTATTGTAGAAAAATATGAGGATAAATAAATAAATATTTTTTTAAATATAAACTATTATTACTACTTTGATTATATATTGTTTATATACATTTATTCTTAAAAAAACTATCACTACATTTAACATATGTTTATTGTTATAAATATACAAATTCTAAAATTTCTATTTTTAAGAGATAAATGTTGAGAAATTAACTATTATTAAAATCACAATAACAATTGTAGTTACTTATTCAAAAGATGAAACAGTAGCACCACATATATGTGATATAGTAGGCTGCAAGCGTTATGATGCTCCATTTATTCTAGAATGAGGATCTATCCATGTAGATGGTGAAGGAACACTAATTACAACAGCAGAATGTTTATTAAACCCAAATCGTAATCCAGATCTGAACAAACAACAAATCGAGCAATATCTCAAAGAATACACAGGTGCAACGAAAGTAATCTGGTTAGCACACGGTCTATATGGAGATGTTGATACAAATGGTCATGTAGACAACATATGCTGTTTTGTTAGACCAGCCGAAGTTGCATTAGTTTGGACGAATAACCCATCAGATCCACAATATGGAATCTCACGTGAAGCGGAAGCAGTATTAACCAATGACCCCAGATGCTAAAGGTAGAACCATTAAAATTCACAAAATCCCCATTCCAGATCCAACTTTAACAAGAACAGATAAAGAAGCAAATGGTGTAATATCTGAAGATGGAACGATAGCAAGAGAATATGGAAGATTACCAGGTAGTTATATTAACTTCTATATGGCTAATGAAGGTATTGTTTTACCTGCCTTTGATGTAGCAACTGATGAAGTAGTACGAAAACAATTTCAAGAAATCTTTCCTGATCGTAAGATAATGAGTGTGAAAAGTAGAGAAATATTATTGTGTGGTGGTAATATTCATTGTATTACACAACAAATGCCATCTAAGTATTAAGAATAAGTATTAAAAAGGGATATTAGAAATATTTATATGTTTTCCCCCTCATTTTTTAGTGTTATTTTCTGAATTTATGTTATTTTTTATATTTGATCCCTAATGCATAAATGAATGAAATAAAGAACATTTTGTTAAATTATCACACATATATATGTTTATATAAAATAGATTTTACTAATAATAATCATTTTTTACTCATCATCTCTTCCATTTTATTATTATCTAAAGCTACTCTCTGTACAGCCATATCTCTAATAATAAACAAGTCAGGACGAGCATCATACTGTCTAGATACAGTAATAGGACATGTCGGTGTTGATTCAGAAATTCTTTTAGATTTCACTGTATTAGCTATCAATCTAGCTTCTACTCCATGTTTAGGGTATTTTAAGTCTACTAGATGTTGTCGAGCTCTTCTCTTGATGATTATTTCTTCGGTTAGAGTTAAGTGAAAAGGTGATAAATCATTAATCTTTTCTTTCTTTGTTTTTTTCTTTTTATTTTTGTTACTACCAGTAGTTTCATTGATAATTTCATCAAATTCTAATATTTCTTCATCATCTTCATTTCCTTCCCACATCTGAGTGATTGGATTATAACTCATATTGTTAATCGATATTGCTTGTGGTGCTTTGAATGGTATATTCTTTATACCTGTCTTAGGATCCTTCTGCGTTGCACTATTGATTAATTCATTTGTTATCTGTTTATTATTATTGTTGTTGTTTTTATCATAAATAGGTGAACTATCGGTGTCTTTATAGTGGTTGTTGTGTTGTTGATTAAATTGGAATTTAGTTTTAATAAATATCATCATTTTTCGCACCCTAAATTTCCCCAAGAATAATCAAAACGAATCTATTAAAAAATGTCATATTTCTATCAAAATTGTGAAATAGAAAAGATCTTGAAATATAAATTGAATGTAGAAGTATATGTGACTGCATTGTTATGTAATAGGTTAAAGAAAGAGTAGAAAAGAGTAAAAATGAGGAAGAATTGTTAATAAAACAAAAAAGTAATACAAATGTTGTAAAAATCTTCAACGCTGGTGATATTAAAGAAAAGAAAATATTAAAATTTTGTGCTAGAATCAGTTTCTTGTCAGATTGTTGTTCATGCTTCGCTTATCCATCACAAGTACATCGAATAAGTAGTAAAATGATGATATTAGAGAGATACTATTATGATAGAGATTTAGAAGAGATAATCCATAGTGGATCCTTAACAAGTGGTGATATTTGTTATATGATATGTAGTATATGTGATATTATAATGATATTGAATGAATATGATTTAGTAGTTGATAGTTTAAAGAGTTCCAATGTAATAATAGATGATAGTAGTATAAAGTTATGTGATTTATTCTTGAATGTATTGGAGAAAAGATGAAGATATGAGATTGTATGATGTGAATTTCAAAGCCCAGAAGAACTGAATGGATATGATGTAATGATAAAAGTGTGATTTGGTCAATTGGATGTATATTATATGAAATGATTTGTAAGAAATTACCATTTAATGAAGATAATGATATGTTTAAGACCATAAACAATATTCTCATATCCAAATACCTTTTTGATGTGAAATATGATGAAGTGATGAAAGAAATGATAGAAAGAATGTTAAAAGTGAAAACTGAAGATAGAATGAGTGTAAAAGAGCTGAGAAAAGAAATAATAAAAGTGAAATGGATATTATATAGTGAAGAAAATAATAATAATTTGATGATATTAAATGAAAGAAAAGAGTTATTATTTAACAACGACAAAGATAGTATAATGTTTCCAATAATGTATCCGTCAGAATATTATGTTCAAAGTAATAAATGGGAAAAAATAAGAAATGATTTAATAAAATCATACAATAATAAACCTAATAAAGAGTATTATCAATATTATTGATGATAAAAATATACAAAAAAGATAAATCAATAAAAGATAAACTGAAGTATCAAATTCATCATCAATGTAAAGAAGGAAGGGAATGTTATTTGGATAAAGAGATATTAAATATTAAAATTCCAACTTTCGTTAAAATGATGACAATTAATTCAAAATGCATGTGTGTATGTGAAGAAGGGATGAATTATTTCTTTAGTGTGGTGAAGTTAATAGATCCAACAAATCTTGTCTTTGGTATATATCTAATAGTTTTTATCATTAGATGGTTCTGATGGATTTTATATTCCAATTAATTTTCAGTCATTATTTGGTTCTTATTTTTCTCAATTTTCAAATCTACAGATAATCTATTTTTATACAATAACCTTAGTAATCATTTTATTGAGACATTTGTTAAATCAATTCCATTAATGATGAAACTGGAATACATATTTATTGAAAGTACTTTAAGTATTTATTATTATAAAATAGGTAATCCAATTGGCCTTAAAAGGATTTAAATTGTTACTTCCATATTTACATTTATTAATCAACAAAGATAACGAATTGAATCTTAGAGAAATGAGATTAAATGATGAATCAATGCTGTTATTATCAGAAGAATTATATAAATATCCAAATATTAATAATATATATATGCAGCGTAACGATGATATCCATTCAAAAGGATTACAAGCTTTATTCTCTAAATTTCCAATTTCAAAGATAGAATTTGATTTTAATTGGGAGAATTTTGATTGATAAAAATATACCAGAATTAATTCATATCAACAAAAGTGAATTTGAGTAATTTAGAAATTGATGATGATATTTTCAAATCCTTCATTTCTTTAAGATCAAATGAATTTGGAGAAGTAAAAGAGATAAATTTAAGTAGTATAATTTGATATTTTTTATATTTTTTAGATAATAAACTAACATATAAAAGTGTTGAAATACTGATTAACAATTTATCTTCATTTCCACATCTTTATTATCTTAGATTAAATGGAAATGAAATAGGAGATGAAGGAATGAAAATATTATCTCCACATATACATTTATTAAAGAATTATAATAGCATTAATTGTTCAAGTATAGTGATGTTATATGATGTTAAAATAGAGATGGGATTATCTTCAATAGGATTAATATATTTATTAGATGGTTTAAAGAATATTCATGAAAAGATCAAGCTTGATATAAGTGATAATAACATAGATGCATATGGAATAGAATATTTGATGAATTATGTTAAAGTGATTGATGACATTGTGCATTTAAACATTCATAGTATATTTTTATTATGTTTCATTTTTGTTGATTAGACAACGCAATTTGTAATAATGGTTTTAAATTATTGTTAAACAGTTTACAGATATTAATAGATTGTCATCCTTATAAAATGAATTTGAGTAGTATGTCAATAGACGATGAAAGTGTAGTATTATTAACAAATAAAATAGATTTATTTAAAAGATATGATACAATGAATCTAAATGGAAGTAATATCAAAATAAATGTATTAAAAGCAATTTGTTCAAAATCGTTAGAAAATAAAGAATATCCATTTATAGAAATGAAATGTCCATCATGGACAAATGAAGAATTGGAATATTATTTGGATTATTGTATTAAAAAGGGAATAAAATATTCTGATAATAGAAGATATAATTTTTCAGGTATATTATCTATATTTTAATAAAACAGATATGAATCTGAATGATTCTCACATCTCATTGATTAAACAGATTGGTTATAGAGAAATTGATTTATCCAATAATCATATCAGCTGTAGAGGATTAAAAGAATTAACAGATTCCTTACCAGAAGATGTAGAATGTATAACAATATACAATAATGATATTGGAGATGAAGGAATAGAGATAATCTGTAAATATATAGATAAATTTGTAAGTCCTAATCCAACATCTTTAAATATATCAAGTATTTTGTAAATATTATTATTGAATAGATACTGGAATAAGTGAAAAAGGAATAACAATATTAATTAAGTGTTTAAAAGAGTATAAAAAAATAAAGAAGATAAATATATCAGGAAACAAATTAGATATAACAGAATTGAAATTAATGAAGGAAAACAAACATGTGTTTGAATATTTAGATGAATTAGCAATAACAGTCAAAGAAAATATAGATAAAATAGAATTAAATCATTTTTAAAAACATTTTCAACAATTGGGAGAATAAACTTAGAAGGAATATCAGAAGAAGAAAAGAAAGAATTGCCGAAGGTAAAATTAATAAAAATAGATTATTGTTGTTAATATATTTGTAATTTTTGAATTGATCTTTTGATAAAATGTACGATCTAGTTTATAATATGAAATACTTCCACCAGGAACATCAGTATGACATGAGAAGAATTAGCAGCAGTAATAAATAACTGTGCATTTGTATCAAGCAAACAAGAGAGAGAATTTCAATAAAAATTCACCAGCTATTTGATTTCTTAATGGATGTTTCAATGTTTTGAATTGGTGTAGGATTTGATACAAAAAGCCAAAATAAAATATAAATAGTAGGACTAGACAATACAAAAAAAAAATGCGTAATAGTAAATAGTAGGGAAGGGTAAGTAAAACAGCAATCAGAATGTTAGATGCTTACTTTGGTAAAGATTGTATGAATTATTCTAAAATAAGACCAAAAGGATTACAATTGAAAATATTTTATGGAGTGTCAAGTGGATCAGATCAGATTCTTTAATTGAATTGCACAAATAATGAAGAAATTCAAACAATAAGTCAAGCTTATTTTAAAATTAGTGATCAAGCTGAACAAGCTTTTTTGTCTTTCAATTTCTTCTCCTGTTATAAAGTAAAATGAATGATACTAACTCATCAGTCAATGTAAGAACAAGCACAACAATTACTTCATATAATAAAATTGTAGAAGAACGTAGATTTGTTATATATCCTTCACATTAGTGTTAATAGATAGTATAAAAAGTGGAGCTAGAAATATTAGAGTATACATGAATTGGAATGATGGAGAAATAAGTGTTAAAGATGATAGTATAAAAATATGTATAATTTTAATCAATAGGAGTAGTAATAGGTATATCAACAAGTGTGTACGATAAAATTCCATTAAAAAAAGGTAAAATTATAGTAAACAAAAATGGTGCTTCATATGAGAAGGTATAATTTATATATTCTTTGTAGAAGATATCTTCTGATCATCAGATCAGTGATGATGTACTCAACTTCAGTTCAACCCTGGTAGGTTTGAACTTAAACTCAATATTGATTTAGATCAACCGTTAGATCTATTAGAGGAACAATTATTGATTGAAATAATTATGAGAGAGTATGTGAAAAATAATCACATACACTGCAAGTTATTCATCAATGGGATTGAACAGAACATTAATCATCAAAATTTCCATTCATTTTCAACTACCAGCTGTTATGGAATTGCAAGTATGAAATATAATGGAATCGAAAGAATTTATATCGACAAAACGCTTGTTGAGGATGACACCACATACGATTTGATTAAAAAAATATATAGATCCATTTTACCCATAGAGATATATCCATCATTTTCTTATATACTACATTTTCAAGGATTCCCGAATATTGACAAGTTAAAGGTAATTATACCAACAATTTTATCCATTATTGTAGAAAAATATGAGGATAAATAAATAAATATTTTTTTAAATATAAACTATTATTACTACTTTGATTATATATTGTTTATATACATTTATTCTTAAAAAAACTATCACTACATTTAACATATGTTTATTGTTATAAATATACAAATTCTAAAATTTCTATTTTTAAGAGATAAATGTTGAGAAATTAACTATTATTAAAATCACAATAACAATTGTAGTTACTTATTCAAAAGATGAAACAGTAGCACCACATATATGTGATATAGTAGGCTGCAAGCGTTATGATGCTCCATTTATTCTAGAATGAGGATCTATCCATGTAGATGGTGAAGGAACACTAATTACAACAGCAGAATGTTTATTAAACCCAAATCGTAATCCAGATCTGAACAAACAACAAATCGAGCAATATCTCAAAGAATACACAGGTGCAACGAAAGTAATCTGGTTAGCACACGGTCTATATGGAGATGTTGATACAAATGGTCATGTAGACAACATATGCTGTTTTGTTAGACCAGCCGAAGTTGCATTAGTTTGGACGAATAACCCATCAGATCCACAATATGGAATCTCACGTGAAGCGGAAGCAGTATTAACAATGACCCCAGATGCTAAAGGTAGAACCATTAAAATTCACAAAATCCCCATTCCAGATCCAACTTTAACAAGAACAGATAAAGAAGCAAATGGTGTAATATCTGAAGATGGAACGATAGCAAGAGAATATGGAAGATTACCAGGTAGTTATATTAACTTCTATATGGCTAATGAAGGTATTGTTTTACCTGCCTTTGATGTAGCAACTGATGAAGTAGTACGAAAACAATTTCAAGAAATCTTTCCTGATCGTAAGATAATGAGTGTGAAAAGTAGAGAAATATTATTGTGTGGTGGTAATATTCATTGTATTACACAACAAATGCCATCTAAGTATTAAGAATAAGTATTAAAAAGGGATATTAGAAATATTTATATGTTTTTCCCCTCATTTTTTAGTGTTATTTTCTGAATTTATGTTATTTTTTATATTTGATCCCTAATGCATAAATGAATGAAATAAAGAACATTTTGTTAAATTATCACACATATATATGTTTATATAAAATAGATTTTACTAATAATAATCATTTTTTACTCATCATCTCTTCCATTTTATTATTATCTAAAGCTACTCTCTGTACAGCCATATCTCTAATAATAAACAAGTCAGGACGAGCATCATACTGTCTAGATACAGTAATAGGACATGTCGGTGTTGATTCAGAAATTCTTTTAGATTTCACTGTATTAGCTATCAATCTAGCTTCTACTCCATGTTTAGGGTATTTTAAGTCTACTAGATGTTGTCGAGCTCTTCTCTTGATGATTATTTCTTCGGTTAGAGTTAAGTGAAAAGGTGATAAATCATTAATCTTTTCTTTCTTTGTTTTTTTCTTTTTATTTTTGTTACTACCAGTAGTTTCATTGATAATTTCATCAAATTCTAATATTTCTTCATCATCTTCATTTCCTTCCCACATCTGAGTGATTGGATTATAACTCATATTGTTAATCGATATTGCTTGTGGTGCTTTGAATGGTATATTCTTTATACCTGTCTTAGGATCCTTCTGCGTTGCACTATTGATTAATTCATTTGTTATCTGTTTATTATTATTGTTGTTGTTTTTATCATAAATAGGTGAAACTATCGGTGTCTTTATAGTGGTTGTTGTGTTGTTGATTAAATTGGAATTTAGTTTTAATAAATATCATCATTTTTCGCACCTAAATTTCCCCAAGAATAATCAAAACGAATCTATTAAAAAATGTCATATTTCTATCAAAATTGTGAAATAGAAAAGATCTTGAAATATAAATTGAATGTAGAAGTATATGTGACTGCATTGTTATGTAATAGGTTAAAGAAAGAGTAGAAAAGAGTAAAAATGAGGAAGAATTGTTAATAAAACAAAAAAGTAATACAAATGTTGTAAAAATCTTCAACGCTGGTGATATTAAAGAAAAGAAAATATTAAAATTTTGTGCTAGAATCAGTTTCTTGTCAGATTGTTGTTCATGCTTCGCTTATCCATCACAAGTACATCGAATAAGTAGTAAAATGATGATATTAGAGAGATACTATTATGATAGAGATTTAGAAGAGATAATCCATAGTGGATCCTTAACAAGTGGTGATATTTGTTATATGATATGTAGTATATGTGATATTATAATGATATTGAATGAATATGATTTAGTAGTTGATAGTTTAAAGAGTTCCAATGTAATAATAGATGATAGTAGTATAAAGTTATGTGATTTATTCTTGAATGTATTGAGAAAAGATGAAGATATGAGATTGTATGATGTGAATTTCAAAAGCCCAGAAGAACTGAATGGATATGAATGTAATGATAAAAGTGTGATTTGGTCAATTGGATGTATATTATATGAAATGATTTGTAAGAAATTACCATTTAATGAAGATAATGATATGTTTAAGACCATAAACAATATTCTCATATCCAAATACCTTTTTGATGTGAAATATGATGAAGTGATGAAAGAAATGATAGAAAGAATGTTAAAAGTGAAAACTGAAGATAGAATGAGTGTAAAAGAGCTGAGAAAAGAAATAATAAAAGTGAAATGGATATTATATAGTGAAGAAAATAATAATAATTTGATGATATTAAATGAAAGAAAAGAGTTATTATTTAACAACGACAAAGATAGTATAATGTTTCCAATAATGTATCCGTCAGAATATTATGTTCAAAGTAATAAATGGGAAAAAATAAGAAATGATTTAATAAAATCATACAATAATAAACCTAATAAAAGAGTATTATCAATATTATTGATGATAAAAATATACAAAAAAGATAAATCAATAAAAGATAAACTGAAGTATCAAATTCATCATCAATGTAAAGAAGGAAGGGAATGTTATTTGGATAAAGAGATATTAAATATTAAAATTCCAACTTTCGTTAAAATGATGACAATTAATTCAAAATGCATGTGTGTATGTGAAGAAGGGATGAATTATTTCTTTAGTGTGGTGAAGTTAATAGATCCAACAAATCTTGTCTTTGGTATATATCTAATAGTTTTTATCATTAGATGGTTCTGATGGATTTTATATTCCAATTAATTTTCAGTCATTATTTGGTTCTTATTTTTCTCAATTTTCAAATCTACAGATAATCTATTTTTTATACAATAACCTTAGTAATCATTTTATTGAGACATTTGTTAAATCAATTCCATTAATGATGAAACTGGAATACATATTTATTGAAAGTACTTTAAGTATTTATTATTATAAAATAGGTAATCCAATTGGCTTAAAAGGATTTAAATTGTTACTTCCATATTTACATTTATTAATCAACAAAGATAACGAATTGAATCTTAGAGAAATGAGATTAAATGATGAATCAATGCTGTTATTATCAGAAGAATTATATAAATATCCAAATATTAATAATATATATATGCAGCGTAACGATGATATCCATTCAAAAGGATTACAAGCTTTATTCTCTAAATTTCCAATTTCAAAGATAGAATTTGATTTTAATTGGAGAATTTTGATTGATAAAAATATACCAGAATTAATCATATCAACAAAAGTGAATTTGAGTAATTTAGAAATTGATGATGATATTTTCAAATCCTTCATTTCTTTAAGATCAAATGAATTTGGAGAAGTAAAAGAGATAAATTTAAGTAGTATAATTTGATATTTTTATATTTTTTAGATAATAAACTAACATATAAAAGTGTTGAAATACTGATTAACAATTTATCTTCATTTCCACATCTTTATTATCTTAGATTAAATGGAAATGAAATAGGAGATGAAGGAATGAAAATATTATCTCCACATATACATTTATTAAAGAATTATAATAGCATTAATTGTTCAAGTATAGTGATGTTATATGATGTTAAATAGAGATGGGATTATCTTCAATAGGATTAATATATTTATTAGATGGTTTAAAGAATATTCATGAAAAGATCAAGCTTGATATAAGTGATAATAACATAGATGCATATGGAATAGAATATTTGATGAATTATGTTAAAGTGATTGATGACATTGTGCATTTAAACATTCATAGTATATTTTTATTATGTTTCATTTTTGTTGATTAGACAACGCAATTTGTAATAATGGTTTTAAATTATTGTTAAACAGTTTACAGATATTAATAGATTGTCATCCTTATAAAATGAATTTGAGTAGTATGTCAATAGACGATGAAAGTGTAGTATTATTAACAAATAAAATAGATTTATTTAAAAGATATGATACAATGAATCTAAATGGAAGTAATATCAAAATAAATGTATTAAAAGCAATTTGTTCAAAATCGTTAGAAAATAAAGAATATCCATTTATAGAAATGAAATGTCCATCATGGACAAATGAAGAATTGGAATATTATTTGGATTATTGTATTAAAAAGGGAATAAAATATTCTGATAATAGAAGATATAATTTTTCAGGTATATTATCTATATTTTTAATAAAACAGATATGAATCTGAATGATTCTCACATCTCATTGATTAAACAGATTGGTTATAGAGAAATTGATTTATCCAATAATCATATCAGCTGTAGAGGATTAAAAGAATTAACAGATTCCTTACCAGAAGATGTAGAATGTATAACAATATACAATAATGATATTGGAGATGAAGGAATAGAGATAATCTGTAAATATATAGATAAATTTGTAAGTCCTAATCCAACATCTTTAAATATATCAAGTATTTTGTAAATATTATTATTGAATAGATACTGGAATAAGTGAAAAAGGAATAACAATATTAATTAAGTGTTTAAAAGAGTATAAAAAAATAAAGAAGATAAATATATCAGGAAACAAATTAGATATAACAGAATTGAAATTAATGAAGGAAAACAAACATGTGTTTGAATATTTAGATGAATTAGCAATAACAGTCAAAGAAAATATAGATAAAATAGAATTAAAATCATTTTTAGAAACATTTTCAACAATTGGGAGAATAAACTTAGAAGGAATATCAGAAGAAGAAAAGAAAGAATTGCCGAAGGTAAAATTAATAAAATAGATTATTGTTGTTAATATATTTGTAATTTTTGAATTGATCTTTTGATAAAATGTACGATCTAGTTTATAATATGAAATACTTCCACCAGGAACATCAGTATGACATGAGAAGAAATTAGCAGCAGTAATAAATAACTGTGCATTTGTATCAAGCAAACAAGAGGAGAATTTCAATAAAAATTCACCAGCTATTTGATTTCTTAATGGATGTTTCAATGTTTTGAATTGGTGTAGGATTTGATACAAAAAGCCAAAATAAAATATAAATAGTAGGACTAGACAATACAAAAGAAAAAAATGCGTAATAGTAAATAGTAGGGAAGGGTAAGTAAAACAGCAATCAGAATGTTAGATGCTTACTTTGGTAAAGATTGTATGAATTATTCTAAAATAAGACCAAAAGGATTACAATTGAAAATATTTTATGGAGTGTCAAGTGGATCAGATCAGATTCTTTAATTGAATTGCACAAATAATGAAGAAATTCAAACAATAAGTCAAGCTTATTTTAAAATTAGTGATCAAGCTGAACAAGCTTTTTTGTCTTTCAATTTCTTCTCCTGTTATAAAGTAAAATGAATGATACTAACTCATCAGTCAATGTAAGAACAAGCACAACAATTACTTCATATAATAAAATTGTAGAAGAACGTAGATTTGTTATATATCCTTCACATTAGTGTTAATAGATAGTATAAAAAGTGGAGCTAGAAATATTAGAGTATACATGAATTGGAATGATGGAGAAATAAGTGTTAAAGATGATAGTATAAAAATATGTATAATTTTAATCAATAGGAGTAGTAATAGGTATATCAACAAGTGTGTACGATAAAATTCCATTAAAAAAAGGTAAAATTATAGTAAACAAAAATGGTGCTTCATATGAGAAGGTATAATTTATATATTCTTTGTAGAAGATATCTTCTGATCATCAGATCAGTGATGATGTACTCAACTTCAGTTCAACCCCTGGTAGGTTTGAACTTAAACTCAATATTGATTTAGATCAACCGTTAGATCTATTAGAGGAACAATTATTGATTGAAATAATTATGAGAGAGTATGTGAAAAATAATCACATACACTGCAAGTTATTCATCAATGGGATTGAACAGAACATTAATCATCAAAATTTCCATTCATTTTCAACTACCAGCTGTTATGGAATTGCAAGTATGAAATATAATGGAATCGAAAGAATTTATATCGACAAAACGCTTGTTGAGGATGACACCACATACGATTTGATTAAAAAAATATATAGATCCATTTTACCCATAGAGATATATCCATCATTTTCTTATATACTACATTTTCAAGGATTCCCGAATATTGACAAGTTAAAGGTAATTATACCAACAATTTTATCCATTATTGTAGAAAAATATGAGGATAAATAAATAAATATTTTTTTAAATATAAACTATTATTACTACTTTGATTATATATTGTTTATATACATTTATTCTTAAAAAAACTATCACTACATTTAACATATGTTTATTGTTATAAATATACAAATTCTAAAATTTCTATTTTTAAGAGATAAATGTTGAGAAATTAACTATTATTAAAATCACAATAACAATTGTAGTTACTTATTCAAAAGATGAAACAGTAGCACCACATATATGTGATATAGTAGGCTGCAAGCGTTATGATGCTCCATTTATTCTAGAATGAGGATCTATCCATGTAGATGGTGAAGGAACACTAATTACAACAGCAGAATGTTTATTAAACCCAAATCGTAATCCAGATCTGAACAAACAACAAATCGAGCAATATCTCAAAGAATACACAGGTGCAACGAAAGTAATCTGGTTAGCACACGGTCTATATGGAGATGTTGATACAAATGGTCATGTAGACAACATATGCTGTTTTGTTAGACCAGCCGAAGTTGCATTAGTTTGGACGAATAACCCATCAGATCCACAATATGGAATCTCACGTGAAGCGGAAGCAGTATTAACAATGACCCCAGATGCTAAAGGTAGAACCATTAAAATTCACAAAATCCCCATTCCAGATCCAACTTTAACAAGAACAGATAAAGAAGCAAATGGTGTAATATCTGAAGATGGAACGATAGCAAGAGAATATGGAAGATTACCAGGTAGTTATATTAACTTCTATATGGCTAATGAAGGTATTGTTTTACCTGCCTTTGATGTAGCAACTGATGAAGTAGTACGAAAACAATTTCAAGAAATCTTTCCTGATCGTAAGATAATGAGTGTGAAAAGTAGAGAAATATTATTGTGTGGTGGTAATATTCATTGTATTACACAACAAATGCCATCTAAGTATTAAGAATAAGTATTAAAAAGGGATATTAGAAATATTTATATGTTTTTCCCCTCATTTTTTAGTGTTATTTTCTGAATTTATGTTATTTTTTATATTTGATCCCTAATGCATAAATGAATGAAATAAAGAACATTTTGTTAAATTATCACACATATATATGTTTATATAAAATAGATTTTACTAATAATAATCATTTTTTACTCATCATCTCTTCCATTTTATTATTATCTAAAGCTACTCTCTGTACAGCCATATCTCTAATAATAAACAAGTCAGGACGAGCATCATACTGTCTAGATACAGTAATAGGACATGTCGGTGTTGATTCAGAAATTCTTTTAGATTTCACTGTATTAGCTATCAATCTAGCTTCTACTCCATGTTTAGGGTATTTTAAGTCTACTAGATGTTGTCGAGCTCTTCTCTTGATGATTATTTCTTCGGTTAGAGTTAAGTGAAAAGGTGATAAATCATTAATCTTTTCTTTCTTTGTTTTTTTCTTTTTATTTTTGTTACTACCAGTAGTTTCATTGATAATTTCATCAAATTCTAATATTTCTTCATCATCTTCATTTCCTTCCCACATCTGAGTGATTGGATTATAACTCATATTGTTAATCGATATTGCTTGTGGTGCTTTGAATGGTATATTCTTTATACCTGTCTTAGGATCCTTCTGCGTTGCACTATTGATTAATTCATTTGTTATCTGTTTATTATTATTGTTGTTGTTTTTATCATAAATAGGTGAAACTATCGGTGTCTTTATAGTGGTTGTTGTGTTGTTGATTAAATTGGAATTTAGTTTTAATAAATATCATCATTTTTCGCACCTAAATTTCCCCAAGAATAATCAAAACGAATCTATTAAAAAATGTCATATTTCTATCAAAATTGTGAAATAGAAAAGATCTTGAAATATAAATTGAATGTAGAAGTATATGTGACTGCATTGTTATGTAATAGGTTAAAGAAAGAGTAGAAAAGAGTAAAAATGAGGAAGAATTGTTAATAAAACAAAAAAGTAATACAAATGTTGTAAAAATCTTCAACGCTGGTGATATTAAAGAAAAGAAAATATTAAAATTTTGTGCTAGAATCAGTTTCTTGTCAGATTGTTGTTCATGCTTCGCTTATCCATCACAAGTACATCGAATAAGTAGTAAAATGATGATATTAGAGAGATACTATTATGATAGAGATTTAGAAGAGATAATCCATAGTGGATCCTTAACAAGTGGTGATATTTGTTATATGATATGTAGTATATGTGATATTATAATGATATTGAATGAATATGATTTAGTAGTTGATAGTTTAAAGAGTTCCAATGTAATAATAGATGATAGTAGTATAAAGTTATGTGATTTATTCTTGAATGTATTGAGAAAAGATGAAGATATGAGATTGTATGATGTGAATTTCAAAAGCCCAGAAGAACTGAATGGATATGAATGTAATGATAAAAGTGTGATTTGGTCAATTGGATGTATATTATATGAAATGATTTGTAAGAAATTACCATTTAATGAAGATAATGATATGTTTAAGACCATAAACAATATTCTCATATCCAAATACCTTTTTGATGTGAAATATGATGAAGTGATGAAAGAAATGATAGAAAGAATGTTAAAAGTGAAAACTGAAGATAGAATGAGTGTAAAAGAGCTGAGAAAAGAAATAATAAAAGTGAAATGGATATTATATAGTGAAGAAAATAATAATAATTTGATGATATTAAATGAAAGAAAAGAGTTATTATTTAACAACGACAAAGATAGTATAATGTTTCCAATAATGTATCCGTCAGAATATTATGTTCAAAGTAATAAATGGGAAAAAATAAGAAATGATTTAATAAAATCATACAATAATAAACCTAATAAAAGAGTATTATCAATATTATTGATGATAAAAATATACAAAAAAGATAAATCAATAAAAGATAAACTGAAGTATCAAATTCATCATCAATGTAAAGAAGGAAGGGAATGTTATTTGGATAAAGAGATATTAAATATTAAAATTCCAACTTTCGTTAAAATGATGACAATTAATTCAAAATGCATGTGTGTATGTGAAGAAGGGATGAATTATTTCTTTAGTGTGGTGAAGTTAATAGATCCAACAAATCTTGTCTTTGGTATATATCTAATAGTTTTTATCATTAGATGGTTCTGATGGATTTTATATTCCAATTAATTTTCAGTCATTATTTGGTTCTTATTTTTCTCAATTTTCAAATCTACAGATAATCTATTTTTTATACAATAACCTTAGTAATCATTTTATTGAGACATTTGTTAAATCAATTCCATTAATGATGAAACTGGAATACATATTTATTGAAAGTACTTTAAGTATTTATTATTATAAAATAGGTAATCCAATTGGCTTAAAAGGATTTAAATTGTTACTTCCATATTTACATTTATTAATCAACAAAGATAACGAATTGAATCTTAGAGAAATGAGATTAAATGATGAATCAATGCTGTTATTATCAGAAGAATTATATAAATATCCAAATATTAATAATATATATATGCAGCGTAACGATGATATCCATTCAAAAGGATTACAAGCTTTATTCTCTAAATTTCCAATTTCAAAGATAGAATTTGATTTTAATTGGAGAATTTTGATTGATAAAAATATACCAGAATTAATCATATCAACAAAAGTGAATTTGAGTAATTTAGAAATTGATGATGATATTTTCAAATCCTTCATTTCTTTAAGATCAAATGAATTTGGAGAAGTAAAAGAGATAAATTTAAGTAGTATAATTTGATATTTTTATATTTTTTAGATAATAAACTAACATATAAAAGTGTTGAAATACTGATTAACAATTTATCTTCATTTCCACATCTTTATTATCTTAGATTAAATGGAAATGAAATAGGAGATGAAGGAATGAAAATATTATCTCCACATATACATTTATTAAAGAATTATAATAGCATTAATTGTTCAAGTATAGTGATGTTATATGATGTTAAATAGAGATGGGATTATCTTCAATAGGATTAATATATTTATTAGATGGTTTAAAGAATATTCATGAAAAGATCAAGCTTGATATAAGTGATAATAACATAGATGCATATGGAATAGAATATTTGATGAATTATGTTAAAGTGATTGATGACATTGTGCATTTAAACATTCATAGTATATTTTTATTATGTTTCATTTTGTTGATTAGACAACGCAATTTGTAATAATGGTTTTAAATTATTGTTAAACAGTTTACAGATATTAATAGATTGTCATCCTTATAAAATGAATTTGAGTAGTATGTCAATAGACGATGAAAGTGTAGTATTATTAACAAATAAAATAGATTTATTTAAAAGATATGATACAATGAATCTAAATGGAAGTAATATCAAAATAAATGTATTAAAAGCAATTTGTTCAAAATCGTTAGAAAATAAAGAATATCCATTTATAGAAATGAAATGTCCATCATGGACAAATGAAGAATTGGAATATTATTTGGATTATTGTATTAAAAAGGGAATAAAATATTCTGATAATAGAAGATATAATTTTTCAGGTATATTATCTATATTTTTAATAAAACAGATATGAATCTGAATGATTCTCACATCTCATTGATTAAACAGATTGGTTATAGAGAAATTGATTTATCCAATAATCATATCAGCTGTAGAGGATTAAAAGAATTAACAGATTCCTTACCAGAAGATGTAGAATGTATAACAATATACAATAATGATATTGGAGATGAAGGAATAGAGATAATCTGTAAATATATAGATAAATTTGTAAGTCCTAATCCAACATCTTTAAATATATCAAGTATTTTGTAAATATTATTATTGAATAGATACTGGAATAAGTGAAAAAGGAATAACAATATTAATTAAGTGTTTAAAAGAGTATAAAAAAATAAAGAAGATAAATATATCAGGAAACAAATTAGATATAACAGAATTGAAATTAATGAAGGAAAACAAACATGTGTTTGAATATTTAGATGAATTAGCAATAACAGTCAAAGAAAATATAGATAAAATAGAATTAAAATCATTTTTAGAAACATTTTCAACAATTGGGAGAATAAACTTAGAAGGAATATCAGAAGAAGAAAAGAAAGAATTAACGAAGGTAAAATTAATAAAATAGATTATTGTTGTTAATATATTTGTAATTTTTGAATTGATCTTTTGATAAAATGTACGATCTAGTTTATAATATGAAATACTTCCATCAGAAACACCAGTATGACATGAGTAAAAACAAAATGAAAAAATAGATAAAAACTCACCAGCTATTTGAATTTTTAATGGATATTTCAATGTTTTGATTTGGTGTAGGATTTGATACAAAAAGCCAAAATGAAATACAAATAGTAGGGAAGGGTGAGTAAAAATAACAATCAAAATGTTAGATGCTTACTTTGGTAAAGATTGTATGGATTACTCTAAAATCAGACCAAAAGGATTACCATTGAAAATATTTTATGGAGTGTCAAGTGGACCAGATACTTTAATTGAATTGCACATATTTTTATAATAAGTGTTGTTGAATAAGTATGATTTAGTAGTTGATAGTTTAAAGAGTTCCAATGTAATAATAGATGATAGTAGTATAAAGTTATGTGATTTATTCTTGAATGTATTGAGAAAAGATGAAGATATGAGATTGTATGATGTGAATTTCAAAAGCCCAGAAGAACTGAATGGATATGAATGTAATGATAAAAGTGTGATTTGGTCAATTGGATGTATATTATATGAAATGATTTGTAAGAAATTACCATTTAATGAAGATAATTACATTGGAACTTAATATATGCCCTTCATTTTTACATATTTCACTTTTAATAATCATTGAAAACAACCGAGATAAGACAAAATATAAAAATGTAATTAAATGTCAAATTGACTAAATTACCATCAAAATTCTTTTTTCTTAAACTATGCTCTACACTTATGGACTCAGTGTTTTTAAACTTTAATTTTAATAATTCAGTTGATTATCAAATATTGTATACCGATTTAAGCTCCAAACAGTCAAATGAAGATCATTGTCTGATTTTTAATATAGAACAAGTGTAATGAACATTCTAATTGTTATATTATTTTATAGATAATCATTAGCAAATCAAAATCGGTTGGATTGGGTAAAATGGAGTGTTTGTTATTCTAATTATGGAAGTCCAAGTTAACAGTTTACTTATATCAAGCAGTTTAATTCGTTACAAATTTTCAGATGGAAAATTGAGTTATGATGAATATATTCAAATATGTATTTGTTAAATTCTTATACTAATTAGTAAAATCCTATTATTATGATATTAATTTCACTATAATATTATCTGATGGAAGTAGAGTGTGTAAAATAGTCCATAATCAAAATAATGAGTATACTGTTTGTGAATTACAATCTAATTTATATTACTTTACCTACAGAAATATAGAAAAAAGCCTTCAGATGATTTAATGAAAATATGGTCATTAATTATCAATAAAACATATGGTTTTGATAGAAAGTCCAAATTATTGTTAGAAATAGTTGGAAATAATAACAAATAGTAATGATCATTTCTTATTTCATTACTATTTTACTTTGCATTATACTGAGATTAACATTATTCAAGATTTTATTCTTATTTCAAACATTTAAAACTGTTGTAAGTATAAACATAAACTAGAAAATACCATAACACCATCATTAACTCCATTTGAACATTATGAAAAATATCATAAAGAGTATGAGCTAAATAGAGAATGTAATGTTGATTTAATTAACCAGAATGCAATCAATAAAAGTGTTAAAAAATCTTGGAACAAATTAAAGGCAATTGATAAACAGATGTATTTAGATTTAGCTGATTTGGATAAAAAAAGAAATCATATAGAATATCAATTTTATGTAAATAATTATCCTGAATTAATTCCATTAATAATGTCAGAATTTAAATCTCAGTAGGATAAACTAGATCAAAGTAAAACAAATGAAAAGAAACAAAAATCAAAAAACATAAAAATATTACCCAAACAAATTAATCAATTATCAGAAAGTAATTCTATCCAACCGATAATATCAAGTAATATAAAAGTTAGTAACAATCATATGATAACAAACAGCATAAAACGAAATATACAAATAAGTCCTTCTAAGAGATTAAAGATTTGTAATGGAGAAATGAATAAAAATAGATATAATTTATCCATACAAGTGCTTGATGATTGTACTATTAACTTTATTGGAGAGAACTCAAAAATTCATACATCAATCCCTCAATTAATTTATTTTTATTCAAAATATTTATAATCTTTATAATTTTATGAATTTGTTTTAATCGAAAAAAATGTATTAAAGAGAAAGTATAAACAATAAAAATAACCATTTGTGTTTTAAGTATTAATCAAGATATGAGGTAATTTTCTTTCTGTCATTTTAGCTAATTTTAGCCATTCATCAGCATAATCTTCACTTATGATCTTATTAACAACTCTTTTACCATAATAATATCCATAAATCTTCTGTGGTCTTTCATGTAATCTTATTGATACATGTGCTTTTCTACCATCTGGTTCAAGCAATGAATAAGCTACAGATTTATCAGATATTCCTTCTGAATATATATAATCTAATGACGGAGGACCATTTTTAACTATATTTTTAAACTCTTCTAAACTTATATTAGCCTTTTCTTTTAATTTTGGATTATCATTCACTTTCAATATCAACGAAGGAGAATAATCAACTGATAAATCTTCTAAAGTCATGCTTAAATCTACTCCTTCTGAATATACAACTGACTATGTTATAATACTCATTCAAAATACAGATTTATTTTTCATTCTTGAATCATTCATGAATGTAGCATTATATGGCATAACATCTAATAATATTTTATTTATATGATCATACTCTCCTTCTATTCATCAGAATTTTTAATTGAAACACACTTACTATCTTTATTACTCTGATGTGCTGATACTATCATTCCTCGGCTCTTCTTTTTTATATTTGTACCTTTTGAACAATTTGATCTTGAATGATAGTTAGTAATCTTCTGAGTGGTTGACATAATCTACAAAATAATTTTAGTGATTTAAGAAGGTGTTAATAACTTGCTATTTTAGATAAATTAGTGGGTTATTTAAAAATAGATATTTTATAATTTAAAAAAGTAGTGTATGTTATATATGTAGCATAGTTATGTGTAGGCTAAACAACAATACAAAAAAAACAATTTTCTATTTTATTAAATATAAAAAAAAGTACATTACAAAATGAAAAATAAATTATAATTATTAAGCGACATCTTTTAATTCTTCCTTTATAAACTTAAATAAATTTGCTTTATCTACTTCACCTATTAATTTACCTTGTTCAGTTACATACAATCTTGAGCAAAAGTCAGATGAAAACATAAAATACACTTTCAATAATGGTGCAACAGCAAAAACAGTATATGGAGAAATATCAACAGCAAGAGGTGTTCTAATAGAATAACCAATAGGACATGGAAGTGCAATCTTATCATTAATTGTAACAAAATTTTCTTTTACATATTTATCATATTGAAACAACTCAGATTGTTTTAAATATATATCTTTCAGTGGTTTAAAATAATTCAAAATCCAAGGCATTTCAGATACAGTAAATTCATAATCCTGCATTTTAATTGCTTCAACCATATACTTCAAAGAATTAACAGATATTGAACCAATCAAAATCATTTCTTGTTCATTTGTAACAATTGGAATACCAGAAATGTTTGGTTTAAGATATTTTAATAAGATTTCAGCTTCAGCATAAGTGCTTTTCGGTGTTAAAAAGTGATCAGGTCTACTCTGTACTTTACCAACTGTATAATTAATTAAATATTCAGCAGGAATTAAAGGTAAACAAGGATCTTCTTTAAAATATATCAGCACATCAAATATTGATTTAGTTACAGTTTCAGCAATAGTATAACTAACCAACACAGCTAATAATACAGGAAATAGTTCATTATTTTGACCAGTTAATTCTATAATAATAATACCAGGAGCAATAGTCTGAGTACAACCTGAAGCAAAAGCAGCAGCAGAAACAACAGCAAAAGCACCAGGAACATCATTCTGATAATGTTGAAATAATTCACCAATTAATCTACCAATACCTGCACCTATAGCTAATAAAGGAACGAATAAACCGCAGGGAATGGGTAAACCAATAGCAGCGACGGTTAAACCGAATTTGACAATTATATAAAATATAATTTTTGGAATTGTATTGTGTTCTTTCCAACTTACTGTGTCAAAATGTGAAAGTGTTTCATTACTGAAGAATTCATTAATTAATACACTATCAGGACGTCTAAATATGGGGTAATAATATGCGAAAACTGCTGTTATTGCAGCTACAAAACAACATTCTAAATAATTTTGAAATTTCCATTTGACAATTTTTAAGACCTTTTTCCGAAGTATAAATAAGAAATTTACACAATACCTATTTTGATATATTATATATATATATATATATATAATGAATATTAGTTTATACACAAAAAAAACTGATAAAAATCCACATATAACTCCTGCTAACAAATACACAAAAATTGATTTATCAACTTCATATTTTGGGAAAAAAGTTCGATTAAAAGCATGAAAACTGGTAAAAGAATCAACAGTTGTATAAATCAAAATACACATAAATGAACATAAATAAGTCCTCCATAAGTTATTTACCTGAAAATATGAACAGGACAATTCAATTGCGAAAATCACACCCCCATATGGTGTGCCAAAAGCAGCAGCCAATCCAGAAGCAGCTGCTGCTATTAATATTTGTGTTTTTAATCTTCCATGATGTTCATGTATAGATTTGAAAAATGGAAATGTCATATATTGATTAGCAAATATACAGGAGATATGTACGAAAGGGCAAGTACGACCAACTGACATGCCTGATGTGAGACAACATAGTAATCCCCATATTTTACCAACTAATGCTGCTAATGTTAATGGTTGAGGTTTGTGCACTCCTGAGATGATGATTTTCATTTCAGGTATTCCTGAACCATTGATCTATAATAATAGATATTAATATGTTAAAAATAGATGAATAATATACATCAGTTGAGATTTTGGCTGATATATATGAACCTAAGAAGGCAAAACCAACTGCCCATAATATTAATTTATATAGTTTATCTGTGAAACTATTGTATTGATAAAATAATGGTTAAAATACTATGTATTTCTTATCCTCCACATCATATTCAACAATGAGGTGAATGTAATACCAAATATACCACTAGTAATACCAATAAAAGCAACTAAAAGCCAAGAGGATGGACCATAAAGGAATTTTCTCAAAATCAATGTAAGTGTCCGAAAATGAGATCTAAAACGATATAACTATACTATACGTTGTTTGTTGAGGTTCTTCTAATATATCAATAGGTGACATATATTGTTCTTCAGAATAAGTGTCTAATACAGAAAAATTCAACGAACGAAGTGAATCTACAGCTTCTCTATAGATAAATAAACTTATTTATAACGTACAACTTATGATAGGACTTTATTTTAGGACGATACATCTATTTTTCGATTATTTTAGAAGTTAATTATTTTTTGTCATTCTAACTCAATCAGATTCAGTACAACATAATTATAGGTATAATTATAAAGATGGGGGGATATAGTACAAAGTGGCAGAAGAATGCGTTGTAAAATGTAATTGAATGTGTAGATAAAAAAGAAAATAATGAAACATAAAAAAGAAAAAATTGGGCCAACAGGGGAATCGAACCCCTGACCTCTCGCACCCGAAGCGAGAATCATACCACTAGACCAGCTGGCCTTTGCAAAATAAAGTCTAAAATGAGATAGATAAACTTTTGTGAGTAAATGATTAATTTTAGATTGATTGATATAGACTTAGTCTTTCAATTTTACAAATAATATTGCAATTAAAGACGGTTTTGAGTTTTACATCACATATTATAGATTTTTTAAAAACAATTGAGAAAATATTTCTGTCTTATTTTCTAAAATGTCTTATATATATGAGTAAATACCATATAAAATGCGAGTATTACATAACTAACCCTTCAAACTGTCTATTTTTTGAATTTGAATGACACGATCTGAGTTAGAGCTGTTTCTATTTTGAACCAATTAAACTTTTCTTGTTTTTTTAAATTAGAGGAAAGGTTAAAATCATATGATGAACTATTATGAGGACAACTCTACTGAATTTGTAGCTAGAAAACGTCAAGTTCATCCTACTTCCTCTCTTGATGGTTCATTTGAATCCATTCCGGTTCTTAAAAAGCCGGTAATGCAGAGTTCAAAATCTGCACCAGTTATTGGTGTTCAGCCAAAAAGATCAGCAAGAAAAAATCCCATGAACCAATCTGTGACTGGATTACCGATGTATGAGACCCCAGATTTGAAAAGGAGTGTTAGACGGTTAGGAGGTGAAGATGGCTATTTAGAAGGTGAGGAAGAGGCAGAGGAAGTTGAAGAAATCCCAGTTGAGACGAAATGGAGAAGGGAAGAGGATGAAGCATTACGGGAAGGTGTAAAAGCGTTAGGTACAAAGAATTGGAGAAGAATATCAGAGGAATACTTTGGAGGTCGACATTCAGAAACTCAATGTTATCAAAGATATCAGAAAATAATGAAATCAGGTTTAATAAAAGGTCCTTGGACTAAAGAAGAAGATGAGATGATTGTAGAGTGTATAAAGAAAGGAATGACAAAGTGGAGTGATATAGCTGCTCATGTTCCAGGAAGAGTAGGCAAACAATGTAGAGAAAGATGGTTTAACCATCTAGATCCTTCGGTGAAGAAATCTGAATGGACTAGTGATGAAGATTTGAAATTAATCTCATTACAACGACAGTATGGTAATAAATGGAGTGAAATAGCTAAAATGATGCCAGGAAGGAGTGAAAATGCAGTAAAAAACCGTTGGAACTCTGCAATGAGAAAGAAACTACAGAATAAACTTGAACAAGATTCACAATTCAATTGTATTGAACCTATCAAACCTAGACCAATAAAAACAAAGAAGAATTTAGCAGAGCTGCCACCAATCGATACAACAGATCCATTAACTCAATCATTACCAAAGAGACCAACTTTATTGAAATCCTTAGGTCCAAATGCTCCTCATATTAAATCAATACCTCCTTCACCTCCAATTCCAATACCATCAGCTACATTATATGATATTAATAACATGACAAGTAACGTGATTATTCCATCGATGAATATTGAAGAGAAAAAATATCAATCATCATCATCATCTTCATCTTCACAACCATCTCAACTATTACAGCAACCATTAACATCATCTTCAATGGCTTCAGCATCTTCTTTACAGTCAGATATATTATTATTATCATCCTCAACAGCTACAGGGAATAATCTACTACTTTCATCCTCCAATAATAATAATAATAATTCAAATAGTAATAAACTCAATAATAATTCATCCCATTCAAATACAAATTCATTTGATTTATCCAATTCTGCATCATTAAATATCCCTGAACCACTATCAACTAATAATAGTAATAATAATATGTTATTATCATCTCAAATCCCATCAAACTCACCATTAATATCCTCATCCTCATCTTCATCACTTTATTCTAATATGCCACCTCCTATACTCAATAATAATAATAATCCAATTATATCATCATCTTCTGTGTCTTCTACTACTACAACAACTACTAATACAAAATTACCATCACTCTCTAGAGGATTAAAACAACAACAACAACCTCCACCACCTCCACCTTTACAACAACAATCACTATATCAACAACAGAATATATCAATCTCCTCTTCTTCTTCTTCCTCTTTATCTATCAAAGGAAATAATAATAATATAACAAACAACTCTCTAAACAAGCTAAAGAATATCTCAAATCATTAGAAGGATTAGGAATCAATGAAAGAGATAAACAATTAATGTTAAGAGCCTTTGAAGCTGGTTATAATCATAGTATAAATACATCATCAACATCATTATCTGAAGATGGAAATAATATCCAATGGGAATTCAAAATGGATGATATGAATAATAGTGAATTATTTGATCATTCATTAGATGGTTTTTATGGTAGTAGTGTAAATAGTTTAAGTAATAATAATAATAATAATAATAATAATAATGAACCACCTCCTCCTAATATTATTGATGATATTGAATTGTCTACATCATTCAATCAATTATCATTAGATGGAGATGAAGAAACAAGAGTATAAATATATATTTTATTATTTTTATTAATAGAGTAATTTAAGTAGTAGAAATAGAAATAGACGTAGTGAATTATCTAATACCAACACCACTAATAATTCATTATCAAGTGGAATATTTGATGCATTATCACCAGCAGCTCGAATATTAAATCAAGTTAATCAATCATATATGAATGGTAGTATTTCTGCAGAATATAAGCATATATGAAAGATGAAATTGCAGCTGGATTACCACCATTTACTCGTATATATTATTATTATTATTATGTTTGTATAGCCCTAAAGGACCAGGTATAATGTCACCAGCTGGACGTAAATTAGCTTGAAATTAATAATGAATATAGAGAAGGTAGATTGACTGAAGAAACAAAAAGAATCATTGAAAAGAGAGACTAGTAACTTCATCACTACAGTAATATCATATAAATTAATAATAATTATATTCATTTCGACATAATAGGAGATAATAATAAATTGAAATAAAATAATCTTTTATTCTTTATTGAATTATGTGTTTTTATTGAAATATAAAATACATATGATAAATATACAACTAAATGAATTAAATATTATTAATACACACAAGTTTCTACATATTTTGGATTAATTTTACTCTTCTTCTGAGGATATTTACTATTAATTGGTTGTAAATGTCTTGGACTAATCTTAGTATTCCTTTTTCTTGGAGATATTCGTAAATCATTGAATGACTGTTCATTAGGTGGAGTTGGTATATATTCTGGAGTATGTGGAATTAAATGAGCTGGTCTATGTAATTCAGGACCTACAGGGAATATATATTTTGGTGGATTTTCTTTATCATATTCAAAAAGTTCTTCCACCTTTGGTTCAGTAAACATTGATTCTAGTACATTTGGATAGTCAAATAAATTACTAAAATATTCCGTCAATTGATGATCTTCTATATCATTTCGAGCAGAATTTGATGTAATCTATTTAGATGAAGAGATATCAATATACATAATGTCTTTTGATAGTATCTACAATAAAGTAAGGCATGCAATCCATCTGATTGTCTCAGAATCTGGATGTTTTTGATATAACACTCTAGTCTGTTTTATCATTTCTGTGAATTGCTCAAGTGAGAGTGAATCTTTATCACTCTTCAACCACTTCTTTTTCAGATATGTAAGAAGAAAACTTGTTTGTTCCATTATCTTCAATCTCACCAATGTATATCCAATATCGTTTAAATTAATATAACCTTTTATTAATTATTATAAAATCATCATACCCTTCTTATTTATGTCAATCATATCGAAAACTGTTTTAAAACATTGTTTTTCTCTTTCTATTCTCTCCTCTTCAGCTCTTATTTGTGCTTTAGTATATTTTGCTTTCTTATTCTCTTTGTATTCCTTCATAAAAAAATAAAAACTGATTTGGGTGTTTGAAAAATAAATGAAAATAAACCATAAAAGTTTGATTCGTTTCATCGTAATTTTATTAAAATATGAAATATCTGCTTGTACTAGCAATAAGTGTGGCTATAGTGTATGGAGCATTATGCCCAAACGTTTGTAGTGGACATGGTACATGCACTAAAGCTGGAACTTGTACATGTAATCCAACATACAGTGGAGGTGATTGTTCTTTAAGTATTTAATCTAATTAATTTATTGATAATAGGAACTTGTCCTTATGGTATGCCTTATGTTGATCCAAGTTTTGAGATCAAACTAAAAAAGCCAAGATCATAACTATCTTGAATGTAGTGGACAAGGTGAATGTGATAGAGCAAGTGGATTATGTGTGTGTCACAAAGGATATGAAGGAGCAAATTGTGGAAGACTTACTTGTCCTAATGGCTGTAGTGGTCATGGTGTATGTACTGCAACTAGATATTTAGATAATGAAGGAACTCAATATTTCCAAAAAGAAGATACAAAAGGTTATAAATTTTGGATAAAGATCAATCTCATGTATGTTTTTGTGATGAAGAATATACTGGATATGATTGTTCAATGAGTATATATTTGATATTATATTATATATAGAGAAATGTGCTTATGGATATATGGCAACAAGCGATTGTGATGAATTAGAAGGTGAAATACACAAAAGATTGATATTGAAACTGGTACTGGAAGTGATAATTATATTTATTTAGCTTATTTGAAATATACAGATCCATTTGGTAGAGTTTGGTTTAGTG
>NGBS01000647.1:0-27462 GCA_002245135.1 Proteromonas lacertae | reverse complement strand
TACGGATGTGGTTCATGTGTTATACAGGTTCTATTTAATATGATATACAAGATTCAGGTGGATAAGAAGAATAATTCTTTTTATCAAAAATTCCATTCTATTTTTTATTTTATTATATGTTGAGTTTGTTATAACATTGCTTATAATCGACTTACGAAGATTTAATATATTACCTAATAACTCATTATGTCTTTCTAAGTAAGTTAAAAATATACGAAGTTCAATTTGCCTTGATTTACCACTATTTAATATATTTAAGATTATAAGTTATATAATGATTTATATAATTTATATATATACACTACAGTTTTCTTATACCATTCAAGTATTGGATCTAATTCAGAGGATTCAACTCCAATGCACCTTAAAAAAGTAATTATTTGGTCTTTTTGTATCATATAGTGTGAATTTATTGAACATATAGATAATAGAACTATTTATATAATAAGTAATATTAACATATAAGATTTATACTTTGAATTAGTGATTCCGTTGGGAAAAAAGCAAATATACATATAAATGATAAAAATTGTTATATTCAACGTGTTGATCTATTTTTAGTATAAGCATAACACTTATACCGTAAATATCAAAATAAAACTTAATAACATCAATTTCACTCACATCTAAATACATACATAGCTTAGTTGATGTTATATATGGGTATTCATTACATTCTGACCAAACACAAAGAAATTTGTATTCCCACTCGGATATCTCATAATTGTTCACTATTAGCATAGAATAGAAATATAATACAACTTAACAGTGCTGCTATATTCTCCATAAGGCTATCTATAGGTAATAATGTTTGTGATTTAATTCGGGAATTAATATATTCAGAATAATTGGTATAAGCTAGACTCTATTAATAAAATTTATAATATTCCTACCAGCTTCTCAGTTTCCATCATATAAATAACAGACTATGTAACGAATATAATTTCAACTACCAATTTTTTTAAAAATTACACAAAAAATACATTTGAATGATATATAAAGATGTTATATTTTAATGTTTAACTCTTTAATCTAACTATTTTTCTTTTCATCTGGTTCTGGCTCTGATTGTATCACTGTACTGTTCACTTCAGGATTGATTGAGGATAATGTTGTCTGTACATTGTTTTCTTTGGTTAACTTATTATTAGTGTTATTATTCTCAGTAGTAATACTGATAGAATCAAATATTGACTTACCTTTTGACATATTGACAGTATCGTGATAAACTAATGGCGAAGACATGAAATTATCATGCTTAGGTGATGGCAAAATATATTCATCAGATAATGCAGCTAAACCAGCCAACTATAAACATAAATGAGTTAAATATTTATATATATATATACCTCAGCATAAGGATTATTATTAGCATTATGAAAACTAGAAGGAGTTCTTACACTAAACGTTGGCGACAAAATCCCATTCACAGGAAAACCTTCTGCTCTACAAAATGGGCAAATATAATCGATTAATCTTCTTGCTTCTTTCTCAGTCAAATTGTCTAAACCAACACAGCTCAAATGCACCCAACCACCACATACTTTGCCTGAACTACATTCCAACATATATTCATTCTTATTTTCACCACATTTACAGTATTTCTGTGAAGATTTGTTATTATTCTGAATTGGACCATTTTTGCCAGTTAAACCATGAATATAAGATGAACAGTTTACTGCTAATGATGAACGGTTTAATAGTATTTGATTAGGTTGAGGTTTCTCATAATGGCCATATCCACCTTCTAATAAATTAACTAACCTTCCTTTACAACAAATATTTGCCATTTTCTGTAATTCATCAGCCATATTCATATAATCATCTGGTACAAGATCCATTCCTGAATCATATTTCGGTTGAGATCGACTATTACCAACATCAGCTTTACCACCATCAAATCCTGCAGATACTAAGATTAAATCAGGTTTAAAAGCTCTTAAAGTAGGTAAAACTCTTGAATGAAACATAAATAAATAATAGGTTCTATCATTATTATTTACACAATTATCCCAATTTGGACTGATTGGACAGTTATAGATATTATTTATAAAATCATCACAATCACCAGTACCAGGGTAAAATTCATATTTATTCTCTGGATCTTTACAATATAAATGTAAAGAAATATATAACAATTGATCTGATTTATTAAACTTCTTTATTAATTCTTCAGTTCCATTTCCATGATGTATATCAAAATCAACAATTGCTATTTTCTTAATATCTTTATATGTATCTAAACAGTATTGAGTACCAATCATTATATGGTTCAATATAGAATAACCACAACCACTTGATAATTTAGTCAAGCCTTTCAAACCACAATTATGACCTGGAGGTCTAACTACACAAAATGCATTACGATGTTTACCTGCAACAATATCATCAATTGCTTTACAGATTGCACCTGATGCTCTTCTTGCTGCAGTGAATGTCTCTTTACTTAATTGTGTTTCACTATTAGCAGAATTCTTCACTGGAAATACAGTACCAAATTTACCTTGTATTGTGGGTGTCATAGGAACATATCCTTCTTTATCTTGTACTGATTTATCCAATGCAAATAAGAACTCAATGTATGATTCTGTATGGACTTTAACCATTTGTTCTTTACTAATTAAATTGATTTCGTCTGTATAATCAATTTCATTTTGTACAAATTTCTCATGTAATTTGTTTAAGATTACTTTGACACGATCTGAGTTTTCCCAATTCAAATAACTATTTGGATCACCTCCATTACTGATTGGTTTGATACAATCATTATGATACAAAACTAAAGTTCTAAAATATGGAATGCATTTGAAGTAACAATTTCTTACCATATTTCTTAACAATGGATCTACTACACATCCTGCAGGACAACCAGCAACATCAAAGGCTGTTAAATAGTCGATATTTTGGACTTTGTAATCTGCATTGATAGCTGGTGATAATAGATATTCTATTACTGAGATTCTACCATATCTTGAAGCTGTATGAAGTGGAGTTTCTTTGTTGTTATTTACCCAATTTGGATCACTTCCTTTTTCAATTAATAATTGAATTCCTTCTATAGACAAATACATAAATAATATAAATGATAATATACTTGACGATCCAATAGCAGAAGCCCAATGTAAAGGAGTATTTCCTATATGATCCCTATCATCAAGATGTGCTCCATTTTGAATTAATATATCACATAATTTCAAACTCATTTTAGAATCAGCAATACAGGCAGCTAACATTAATGGTGTAAAACCTTGTGAATCAGGTAAATTGATGTTACTACTATTCTTCTTAGCATCAGCTAATAGTAATTCTATTAATTTAATATTACCAGAAACAATTGCCTATTTGTAAATAATAAAGTGAATTAATTATTATACATTATGCAATTCAGATCTTCCATTATTAAATCTTGATAATGGTGTATTTGGATAATCATCTTCATCTGGAGATAATGGAATATCAATCTTTATTATTTGTGGAGTATTGATTGGAGGTGGAAGTTGTTGTTGTTGTTGTTGTTGTTGTTGTGATAATTGTTGTTGTTGTTGTTGATGTTGTTGTTGTTGTGACATTTGTGGTATTTGCAGTGGTGGTGGTGCTAATGATTGTATTTGAATTGATGTTCTAGAACGAGTTGGATAAGGAGGAATACTAAAACAAATAAAAAAATAAAATGAAAATAAAAATACTTCACTCCTCGATCTGCTGATTTTGTTCCTTCATTTAGTTTACGAACTTTACTAGGTGGTGGTGTAGCAAATGCCATATCCTATAAATATCATAAATATTCACTCATTTTATAAATACATTTGATCTCTTATTCTTTTCTTGTTTTAAGAAGTATTTCTGAGCATGTGTTCTTATTTGAACTAAATTTCGTGTTTTTACCTATACAAAATAAACTCAATATCAATACTAATGCAGCAATTGCTTTCCAATCACGACCATGAAGATTTAAACCTTGCAAAAATAAATTATGTTCCTCGTCAGTCCATCTGCCATTTCTTGAACCATCTGTTTCTTCTTCTTCAGATGTTTTTTTCACATTGTGATTTTGCTGGTAGAAAATGATATAGATATTATACCTGTGTTGGATCCATATCTAGTCTTTGATAAATATATCTATATAAAATTTGGGTACGTTAACTTCAAAGATGAGTGAAAAAAGTGGATACAACGGAATGTACTGGATGTAATTTTAGTGTTTAGATAATTATATGATTTATTTTGACTTGTATAATTTCCTAAACAGAAAGAAAAAAGAAATGCTAAGATTCGAAAATTGATGCGTTACAAACTGTTACACAAAATGAACTAACTTTCTTCAATTTCTCATTTGTGGTATTGTTTTTATGCCTTTTACTATGAAAATTTGTTAGACTAATTATATGCGAGTAGATTAGTAGTTATTGCATACACAATGAATAAATTTGAAAAATAAAGTATAATTACAATTATTTAACTCATTGCAATTAGGAAAAAATAAATCATCCAAGAAAGAGTTGAAATTGCTATAATTGCTGTTATCTATAAAAAATATATTAAAAAAATTCAAAAAGTATTACTTTTTTGGAGAAGAAATGGTTTAATCTTTTACCTAACTTTTGTGAATTAACTGCATAATCTTTTGATGTTTCATTCAATTTGATAGATTTTAAATCAATAGTTTCAAGATTATTCACATCTCTAACAATAGTGCAAAGGTTATCAGCAGTTTTTGCTTTTATTTTATCCACCTTATCTAATAATGGACTTAATCTATCAATTTTTAAGTAATCATTGTAATTCAACTAACAAATATAATGAATAATATATACATGATGATTGTAGAACAGATTCTTCAAGTTTTTATGTTGTTTCTTAAACGATATTGAATAATCTGTGAGAGTTTCTTTATAACAAGTTATTAACATTTTATTCAACTCATTCAAGCAGATATAAACACATCTTTTGGGATAACTTACTACTGCTCCCATGAAGAGAATAATTCCAGGTATATAACCAACAAAATGAAACATATGAACATCTATTTTCATTGATACTTCATACCCTTTTCTCTATTTTATAATCTTAGTTTTTCTTGTTATGTACAAATTCATTACTAATTTGTTTTGATTTAACTAATGACTTTAATGTGGCTCTTATTTGTTGTCTTTCTTCTTTTCTACAAACTTTCTTATTTATCCATATATATTCTTCTTCACGTGACAGACCTCTCAACATTCCAATTAATATTATATTTTCTTGGTTATTCTTCTTACCCATTCGGCAAATAAGGATAGAAATATGGATCCAGGCTCGAGAAGACAAGCTCATTTCCCTTTTTCGTCTTTTATGGATGTTCCAATACCTGAACTCAGAGGAGAAGCCTATGCAGGACCTGAAAGTCGTAACTTGGGTTATTTTGTACATCCAGAAGTGTATCAAGACACAATCTTATGTCCAATCTGTCACGGTGTACCTTTGAAACCAGTTCTTACAGAATGTGAACATATTTACTGGTATTATTATCATCGTTATATTTTTAGTGAAGCTGATCTTCTGGAATGGTTAAATGATCATGATACCTGTCCTGTAGATAAAAAAAGTTTAGATTTTAATAAAATAACGAAACCAGGGTATATAGTATATTTTATATTCAAATATAGGAGAATAATAACAAATATGATAAAAGATGCTTTGGTATATTGCGACAATAAAGAGTTTGGCTGTAGTTGGACAGGACCTTTAGAGCAATTACAAACACATTTAGAGGTATATATATTCGTAATTTAGAGTAATTGTAATTAGAGTTGTTGTGTAACAGAAATAAATAAATTAAAACAAATAAATACAGGTTTTAAACATAAAATAGAGCATTTAAGCCAGGAATTGAGTAATGCTAAAACAATAATTGCTGATCTTACAAATAAATTAATGATTCATAGGAATGAGAATATGGCGAAAGATAGTCAAATTAAAGTATTTTATATTCATATATACATATAATTTTGATGATAATAGTATTTGCTTAACATATTAAAAGAAATTGCACCTACTTTATATATTACTGTAGCTAAAAAGTATATATTCACTTTATTTATATACCCGTAGTATTGATGAACAGGATAAATGTAATACAATGAATGAATTTAAGAAATCAACAAATTAGTTATTTACTTTAATTTATACTATTAATTTATATTATTATTGTTTTATAAAACTCCGTAATTTAAACAACATATATAATTTCAAATGTTCATGAAGTATTACTTTAGTTATGTATTTTACTAACATTATATATGAAAAAAATCACCTATTGAAGACATAGCAAACATTTTGGTAGTTCTTATTTATTAGTTGTTATGCTAGTTAAATAGAAGTTGCAGTTTGTTTGTTTGATGAATAGTGTGATTGTTGTAAAAATTTATCTCAAACACCTCTTACTTATACACATTTTGCAAAATTGTTATAAAAAGATTAATAGTAAATCATGATATATATATTCATGCTTAAAACACCAATAATTAAATAATAATAGAATAAGAATATAACTTAAAACGGTCTTTCCTTCTGTGGTTTTGCAATTGAAACAGACAATACTTTATTATATAGTTCAGCATCTATTCAATACAAATAGTTAATCATACTATGCATATTATTAATAGCAGCTTTCGCATCTTCTACTTCTTCATATTCAACAAAACCATACCCACGACTTTTACCACTATTATTATCTAAAGGAATTTGAACTGATATTATATCACCAAATGGAATAAAAGCAGAATGAAGAATGGCTTCATTCACATTTTCATCTAAACCACCTAAAATCAATATTAAAATGTGTAATTAATATACCCACATATATCAATCGAGGATTAGACATCTTGATAATTCAAAAAATGAAAAAAATCAAATTCTTATTGAAATGTATTCGTTTCATTTTTTTATTTTTTTATTTTGTGACTCACGATAAGTCTGATGATTGTCATTATAATCATAAAAACAAATAGAATAACAATGATATTTAAAATTAAGTTTTATATTCGAATAGTTACATTTGAGTTATATTCAGTTATTGTACTTATTCTAGTCATTACTAGTTGTTTATTCTTCACATTATTATTGTTTAAACTCAATCTCTTCAAATTATTTAACTGTTTTATATTATTTATTAAGTCTACTATCTTTTCTTCACTTATTTCACATTCATTTAATACTAAATCACTTAAATAACAAACATTCATCAAATTATTTATTAAATAGCTCATTCCTACATCTTTTATCTTATTTCTTTCTACATTCAGCTTCTCCAGCAGTTTTAATTCTTTTAAACTTTCAATTAATATCTTAAAACCATTTTCTCTCATTTTTACATCACTTAAACCTAACATTTTTAATTTCTTTAAACTATTTATTCTTTTACATATTGCTACTATTGATTCATCATATAATTCATTATCGCTTATTTCTAATACTTCTAAATTACTTAAATATTTCATATTTTCACTAAATATTAACATTCCTTCATAACTTATTTTATTACTACCCAAATCCAATGTCTTTATTTCACTTATAACTGAAAAATTATCACTTAAATAGATTAATCCATCATTCCTTATATTTTGACCAAATAATTCGATGTCAAATCTTTCACAAGTGCTTAATATTATCTTTTGTTCGATAGTTTTATCACAGTCATAAAAACTATTCATAAATTCACTACATACTAATTTTTGAACTTTATTTGTATATTCATCACTTCCTTTATGCCATATTAAATAGATCATAAAGAATAAATATTTGGATTCATGAAAACTTAAAAAATAATTTGATATTTCATTCATTATATCTAATTTAAATATAATATAATATATTATATTATAAAATATACATTCATTATTCAACATATAATTTAATATTTCTATTCTCATTGGTAAATCATTTCTTATATAATAAATAACATTTGGATTATTCAATATTAAATTACATTCTAATTTATTCAATTCTTTTGTTTTATCTTTTCTTTCAAATATTTCTTTTAAACTATTTACATGAATTCTATCACTTATATTCACTTTTAACATCTCTTTTAATATTAATCTATATTTACATTTATTTATCTCATCATTATCTTCTTCTTCTTTAAATAACTGTTTTTGTCTTTCTATTAATTCTGTCTTTTCTTTCACATCATTATATAACTTTTTCTTTTCACTTAAATAATATATTATACAACCAAAACTCCAAATATCACTTTCTATATTAATTTCCTTATTTTCTAATATTTCAGGAGAATCAAATAACATATCTTTTATTTCGTTTTCTTTTCTTAAATCTCTCACTAATATATCACATAGTTTTATTCTATTCTCATTATTATATAAGAGATTACTTGGTTTTATATTTACATTATATATATTTAAACTGTCAAATTTACATATACACTCACATATATCTCTACATATATCCTCTATATCACTTTCATTATCCAGTAAACTAACTAGTCTCTGATTCTCAAGACTATCATCAAAATAACCACGAATAAACATCAGTTTACTTTCATTTATCAATCTTATAATATCTGATACTACCAAATTACTCATATCTACACTTTGTAACAATGAGTTCTTTTCAAACAATTTCATAACATCTTTATTGCACAATTCACTAATATTATATATCTTTATTATCTTCATATGTTCAGCATCTACTTTTATATATTTTTTGATATTTGACGATAAATCTACATCTTTCGAACATCTCTCCTATATTTTTATATACAAACTTATACAATAAATTTATCTTCATCGTAGTCATCTCTGTTTTTATAACAGCGATTATTTAAATCAATAAAATTCATTTCCTTTTTGAAAGTAATTTACATGTACAAATTACATTTTCAATTTATTATTCTCTGTTTATGATTATATTCAAGTATAATCTATATTTAATTTGCTAGATTTGTATAATTAGAAAAGATAGAAAAGTGAAGAATTTATATGAGAATTTTAAAAGCATTATATTTAGACATTTGCAGCTAATTATGTATTTTAAATACAGTATTAAATTTGTTAGGAAATGCATTCAGATTAAATATAGGAGTAGAAATAATGGATATAATTATCGATAAATATATTTATTGGACCTATAGTGTAAAATCTCAATGTAAGATTAATTAAATATTATATAGAAAATAATAGAAAATATTAATTATATCCACAGCCATCCTTCTGGGAAAGTTGCGAATTGGACTCGAGTTCAAAATTTGAACTCGGTACTTCCAGCCACTTTACAGCGCTAATATTAAAATTTCATTGACTTTTGTAATTAAATTAAACTATTCTGAAATGCGTGTTGAATTTGGACAACATCAATGTTAGTCATTAGAAACATCATTAGAATTTTGTACATAAATCTATTGTACATAATATGTATACACTGGACCTCCAGTTTTAAATCTAATTATTTTGATAGTTCAAGAGAAAATTCAAAAAAAGAAATATTGACACAAGCTTTGGCTTGATCAAATTTGAATTTATTTAAATTTTGAACTCGCTCTTTGTATGCGAAGAGAATATTCAATTTTAATAATCATTTGACATGTATAAGTTTTAATTATTTAATTTAAACTATAAAAATACAAGTAATACAAGAAATTATCTAGATCGTTAAGATTAGAAGAGATTACGAAATACTCAATAACAACGTAATATTAACTATCAATTTATTTCGATTTAGAACAAACTAACATAATTCTTTCTAATCTTCGATTTTGTACTCATTTCATTCTATATATTATACTCAATTATATATACATTATACAATAACCATTTTTAACTATCAGTTTACTTCGATTTAGAACAAACTAACATAATTCTTTCTAATCTTCGATTTTGTACTCATTTCATTCTATATATTATACTCAATTATATATACATTATACAATAACCATTTTTAACTATCAGTTTACTTCGATTTAGAACAAACTAACATAATTCTTTCTAATCTTCGATTTTGTACTCATTTCATTCTATATATTATACTCAATTATATATACATTATACAATAACCATTTTTAACTATCAGTTTACTTCGATTTAGAACAAACTAACATAATTCTTTCTAATCTTCGATTTTGTACTCATTTCATTCTATATATTATACTCAATTATATATACATTATACAATAACCATTTTTAACTATCAGTTTACTTCGATTTAGAACAAACTAACATAATTCTTTCTAATCTTCGATTTTGTACTCATTTCATTCTATATATTATACTCAATTATATATACATTATACAATAACCATTTTTAACTATCAGTTTACTTCGATTTAGAACAAACTAACATAATTCTTTCTAATCTTCGATTTTGTACTCATTTCATTCTATATATTTTAACTATCAAATCCTTTTTTCTTCCATCAACAATGGAATGAGTTGAATCTTTATTTAATTTATATAGGATTTTTACAAATCCATTTTCAATACTTACATGATTCATACAGCAAAGTATTAATTACAAGGGATGTGAGGATAGTACAAATAACAAAATAGAAAGATTCAGTAACGGATATTTTTCATTTTAAAATAATAGTTTAAAATGGTTATTGTATAATGTATATATAATTGAGTATAATATATAGAATGAAATGAGTACAAAATCGAAGATTAGAAAGAATTATGTTAGTTTGTTCTAAATCGAAGTAAACTGATAGTTAAAAATGGTTATTGTATAATGTATATATAATTGAGTATAATATATAGAATGAAATGAGTACAAAATCGAAGATTAGAAAGAATTATGTTAGTTTGTTCTAAATCGAAGTAAACTGATAGTTAAAAATGGTTATTGTATAATGTATATATAATTGAGTATAATATATAGAATGAAATGAGTACAAAATCGAAGATTAGAAAGAATTATGTTAGTTTGTTCTAAATCGAAGTAAATTGATAGTTAAAAATGGTTATTGTATAATGTATATATAATTGAGTATAATATATAGAATGAAATGAGTACAAAATCGAAGATTAGAAAGAATTATGTTAGTTTGTTCTAAATCGAAGTAAATTGATAGTTAAAAATGGTTATTGTATAATGTATATATAATTGAGTATAATATATAGAATGAAATGAGTACAAAATCGAAGATTAGAAAGAATTATGTTAGTTTGTTCTAAATCGAAGTAAACTGATAGTTAAAAATGGTTATTGTATAATGTATATATAATTGAGTATAATATATAGAATGAAATGAGTACAAAATCGAAGATTAGAAAGAATTATGTTAGTTTGTTCTAAATCGAAGTAAATTGATAGTTAAAAATGGTTATTGTATAATGTATATATAATTGAGTATAATATATAGAATGAAATGAGTACAAAATCGAAGATTAGAAAGAATTATGTTAGTTTGTTCTAAATCGAAGTAAACTGATAGTTAAAAATGGTTATTGTATAATGTATATATAATTGAGTATAATATATAGAATGAAATGAGTACAAAATCGAAGATTAGAAAGAATTATGTTAGTTTGTTCTAAATCGAAGTAAATTGATAGTTAAAAATGGTTATTGTATAATGTATATATAATTGAGTATAATATATAGAATGAAATGAGTACAAAATCGAAGATTAGAAAGAATTATGTTAGTTTGTTCTAAATCGAAGTAAATTGATAGTTAAAAATGGTTATTGTATAATGTATATATAATTGAGTATAATATATAGAATGAAATGAGTACAAAATCGAAGATTAGAAAGAATTATGTTAGTTTGTTCTAAATCGAAATAAATTGATAGTTAATATTACGTTGTTATTGAGTATTTCGTAATCTCTTCTAATCTTAACGATCTAGATAATTTCTTGTATTACTTGTATTTTTATAGTTTAAATTAAATAATTAAAACTTATACATGTCAAATGATTATTAAAATTGAATATTCTCTTCGCATACAAAGAGCGAGTTCAAAATTTAAATAAATTCAAATTTGATCAAGCCAAAGCTTGTGTCAATATTTCTTTTTTTGAATTTTCTCTTGAACTATCAAAATAATTAGATTTAAAACTGGAGGTCCAGTGTATACATATTATGTACAATAGATTTATGTACAAAATTCTAATGATGTTTCTAATGACTAACATTGATGTTGTCCAAATTCAACACGCATTTCAGAATAGTTTAATTTAATTACAAAAGTCAATGAAATTTTAATATTAGCGCTGTAAAGTGGCTGGAAGTACCGAGTTCAAATTTTGAACTCGAGTCCAATTCGCAACTTTCCATCCTTCTGTTGTATCACATACGACATTCTTTTCTTCCAATTATTTTGTATAAATCGAAACTTTTTTATATCGTATCTTCTCCATTCGAACTTAATTTTAGCTTTAAGCGATTCAGCATTACTGTAGCTACTTTTTAATACTTTATTTTTTATTTATGTATGAAATTCAAAATCTGATATTGTCATTTATTAAGTAAGTGAAATTCAAAAACAATACTAAGAATTGTATCAATATCAAAGAAGCTATTTCGAGCAAGACGAAAATTCAATTTATATGATTTTAGTAATGTGATTGATAAAAATATTCTTGGTGATGATGATTGCTGGAATTTTGATGGATTTGTACTAATATAGTTATGTTTTATAGTTTTTGTTTAAAAACTCTTTATGCAATTAAATATCTCATAATTTTTGACATAGGGTGTATATCATCTACATTATAACTCATTAGATTTTCGTAATTTGATATATTCTCTAAATTATTATTATCATTAATTGGATATTGTTATTATTTTTATCACATACAATACAGTAGATTTCTTCTTCTTTCTCTCCAAAACATTCATAATTAGGTTTTATATTTTCATTTTTTATAAATGTATATATACTATTTTGAATATATTTAACATTAATTTCATATATGTAATATGGAAAATCATAATATTATACTGTTATTATCATTTTACTAAATAAAAACATAACATAGAGGTAATATATAGTATATAATATAAGTAATATATAGTAATAATATATATAACACTCAAGTCTAGTAAGTGACTTTTATATATCTTTTCTGATTGAATTTTGTTCGAGAAAAAATGAAGTTATTATTAAGTAAAAACAACTAATTTTACTATTTTAAAAACAATAGACATAACAGAATATAAAAATGAAGGAGATATACTATGTAAAGATTTATGTGATATGGTTAAAATGTCAAATGGATGATTGTAGAGGAAAGTTGCGAATTGGACTCGAGTTCAAAATTTGAACTCGGTACTTCCAGCCACTTTACAGCGCTAATATTAAAATTTCATTGACTTTTGTAATTAAATTAAACTATTCTGAAATGCGTGTTGAATTTGGACAACATCAATGTTAGTCATTAGAAACATCATTAGAATTTTGTACATAAATCTATTGTACATAATATGTATACACTGGACCTCCAGTTTTAAATCTAATTATTTTGATAGTTCAAGAGAAAATTCAAAAAAAGAAATATTGACACAAGCTTTGGCTTGATCAAATTTGAATTTATTTAAATTTTGAACTCGCTCTTTGTATGCGAAGAGAATATTCAATTTTAATAATCATTTGACATGTATAAGTTTTAATTATTTAATTTAAACTATAAAAATACAAGTAATACAAGAAATTATCTAGATCGTTAAGATTAGAAGAGATTACGAAATACTCAATAACAACGTAATATTAACTATCAATTTATTTCGATTTAGAACAAACTAACATAATTCTTTCTAATCTTCGATTTTGTACTCATTTCATTCTATATATTATACTCAATTATATATACATTATACAATAACCATTTTTAACTATCAATTTACTTCGATTTAGAACAAACTAACATAATTCTTTCTAATCTTCGATTTTGTACTCATTTCATTCTATATATTATACTCAATTATATATACATTATACAATAACCATTTTTAACTATCAATTTACTTCGATTTAGAACAAACTAACATAATTCTTTCTAATCTTCGATTTTGTACTCATTTCATTCTATATATTATACTCAATTATATATACATTATACAATAACCATTTTTAACTATCAGTTTACTTCGATTTAGAACAAACTAACATAATTCTTTCTAATCTTCGATTTTGTACTCATTTCATTCTATATATTATACTCAATTATATATACATTATACAATAACCATTTTTAACTATCAATTTACTTCGATTTAGAACAAACTAACATAATTCTTTCTAATCTTCGATTTTGTACTCATTTCATTCTATATATTATACTCAATTATATATACATTATACAATAACCATTTTTAACTATCAGTTTACTTCGATTTAGAACAAACTAACATAATTCTTTCTAATCTTCGATTTTGTACTCATTTCATTCTATATATTATACTCAATTATATATACATTATACAATAACCATTTTTAACTATCAATTTACTTCGATTTAGAACAAACTAACATAATTCTTTCTAATCTTCGATTTTGTACTCATTTCATTCTATATATTATACTCAATTATATATACATTATACAATAACCATTTTTAACTATCAATTTACTTCGATTTAGAACAAACTAACATAATTCTTTCTAATCTTCGATTTTGTACTCATTTCATTCTATATATTATACTCAATTATATATACATTATACAATAACCATTTTTAACTATCAGTTTACTTCGATTTAGAACAAACTAACATAATTCTTTCTAATCTTCGATTTTGTACTCATTTCATTCTATATATTATACTCAATTATATATACATTATACAATAACCATTTTTAACTATCAGTTTACTTCGATTTAGAACAAACTAACATAATTCTTTCTAATCTTCGATTTTGTACTCATTTCATTCTATATATTATACTCAATTATATATACATTATACAATAACCATTTTAAACTATTATTTTAAAATGAAAAATATCCGTTACTGAATCTTTCTATTTTGTTATTTGTACTATCCTCACATCCCTTGTAATTAATACTTTGCTGTATGAATCATGTAAGTATTGAAAATGGATTTGTAAAAATCCTATATAAATTAAATAAAGATTCAACTCATTCCATTGTTGATGGAAGAAAAAAGGATTTGATAGTTAAAATATATAGAATGAAATGAGTACAAAATCGAAGATTAGAAAGAATTATGTTAGTTTGTTCTAAATCGAAGTAAACTGATAGTTAAAAATGGTTATTGTATAATGTATATATAATTGAGTATAATATATAGAATGAAATGAGTACAAAATCGAAGATTAGAAAGAATTATGTTAGTTTGTTCTAAATC
Organism: Proteromonas lacertae; assembly: GCA_002245135.1. NCBI lineage: Eukaryota > Bigyra > Opalinata > Proteromonadidae > Proteromonas > Proteromonas lacertae. The sequence continues at coordinate 12,153 of NGBS01000647.1, read as the reverse complement.
GAAGTAAACTGATAGTTAAAAATGGTTATTGTATAATGTATATATAATTGAGTATAATATATAGAATGAAATGAGTACAAAATCGAAGATTAGAAAGAATTATGTTAGTTTGTTCTAAATCGAAGTAAACTGATAGTTAAAAATGGTTATTGTATAATGTATATATAATTGAGTATAATATATAGAATGAAATGAGTACAAAATCGAAGATTAGAAAGAATTATGTTAGTTTGTTCTAAATCGAAGTAAACTGATAGTTAAAAATGGTTATTGTATAATGTATATATAATTGAGTATAATATATAGAATGAAATGAGTACAAAATCGAAGATTAGAAAGAATTATGTTAGTTTGTTCTAAATCGAAGTAAACTGATAGTTAAAAATGGTTATTGTATAATGTATATATAATTGAGTATAATATATAGAATGAAATGAGTACAAAATCGAAGATTAGAAAGAATTATGTTAGTTTGTTCTAAATCGAAATAAATTGATAGTTAATATTACGTTGTTATTGAGTATTTCGTAATCTCTTCTAATCTTAACGATCTAGATAATTTCTTGTATTACTTGTATTTTTATAGTTTAAATTAAATAATTAAAACTTATACATGTCAAATGATTATTAAAATTGAATATTCTCTTCGCATACAAAGAGCGAGTTCAAAATTTAAATAAATTCAAATTTGATCAAGCCAAAGCTTGTGTCAATATTTCTTTTTTTGAATTTTCTCTTGAACTATCAAAATAATTAGATTTAAAACTGGAGGTCCAGTGTATACATATTATGTACAATAGATTTATGTACAAAATTCTAATGATGTTTCTAATGACTAACATTGATGTTGTCCAAATTCAACACGCATTTCAGAATAGTTTAATTTAATTACAAAAGTCAATGAAATTTTAATATTAGCGCTGTAAAGTGGCTGGAAGTACCGAGTTCAAATTTTGAACTCGAGTCCAATTCGCAACTTTCCGATTGTAGAATATCATACTTAAAAAATAAAAAGAAATTACAAATTAATTCTAATGGTGAGAATGTCTATTATATCTATGTTTTCTTCTCCTACTACCACTCCTACTCCTACTTCTACTATATCTTTTATGATGATGTTTATTTCTTCTATATGATTGAGATGATGTTGATGATGATGAGGAAGATGATGTTGATGATGAGGAAGAGGATGATGATATACTTTTTCTATTATTTTCATTATTCTCTATTTTATCATTAATACTACTTATCACTTTTTCATATTCTTCTTCTTCTTTTTCTTCTTCACTTAACAACTCGTTTTTTGTTATTTCTGAATTTTCTATACTATCTTCAAACAAGGAATCAAGCCAGTCTATTTTTGGATATTCGTATAATTCCATTATTCTATTACATATCTCATTAATAATTACATAAAATTAAAGAAATAATAATAAAAATATGAAAATTAATATAAAAATGATATTCTTTCCATCATTATGAAATAATTTCCACCAAGGAGGATTATCAGGTAATTTTATTTTTAATTTTCTACTTCCCAATAATATTGCACTACAAGCCAAACATTCTCCACTATATTTTACACAAATATCACTATGAAAACAATCATTTAAAAAATACCAAGATATTTGAGCCAATTCTTTATTTCCACCTAATTCTGATATATAATATAATATATATTTGTGTGGATGCTCATTTAAACTGTATAACAGAAAACCTAATTCACTTAATATATCTAATTCAGTTTTTAAGATTATTGATTTCCATTTTTCTACTCTTTCTAAACAACTGGATGGTATTACACACTTTATATTTTTATATCGTTGAAATATTCGCATAAATACATTTATTACACTATTCACACTTCTTATTTCTTCTTCGATTTTACTTCCTAAAAATGTGGTTGTCATTGCAACTATAAAAACTAGATTTAATTATATTCTTACTTTGAAATGCACTATATTCTTTTAACGATTTTCGGTATAGAAAACGGTGAGCTAAAATTTGAGATGTAACTATTACTACTTGAGGATTATACTATATTAAAGAAATATAACACATTTCTATTCAAAAAGATATAGTTTAAGTAACATTCCACCTTCCTTTATCAAATTACTACAAAATAATCGGTGTTTCATCTCAACTTCCTCACTAATCCCAACCCTTCTAGATGGTGTATTGGTTAATATATCTTCAGGTATTTCTAAATTACCACGAATCTCAGTAAACATTAATTTTAATATTTATTTTGAAACAAGCCAAATATATTTTCTCATGTTAATTTTGATAATCTTCTGTAGAAATGTCTAAATATGAACCAATCAATGTAACAGAGGTAATGACAAAGTTGAATGAAATTGAAACTAATGAATTATGTGAACCATTAGTATCAAATGGAAAAGTAGCAATGATTGGGAAATTATAAAAAAATGATAAGATTACACCATCAGAAGCTTTAGGTGATTTAATTGCTCCTCATAATGTCAGAGTTGCATTACAAGTATACTTTGAAGATAATGCTCATGAGAAAGTTATTAATTGTTTCTTACAATTGAATGATTTTGGTAAGATTCAAGCTTACTTAGTAAAGTCTGGTTATGATCCAGATTATGGTTATTTAGTATCACAAATGGTAAGAGTAAACCCAGAACAAGCTGCTGAATTTGCTATTTAAGCTTGGAAAAAGAAAGGAGCAACAGTTGATGCTTCAAAAGTTGCTGATGCCTTTGCCAATGTTGGTGCTATTAGAGAATGTGATAAGTTCTTATTTAGAGTATTAGCAGGTGATAAGCCAGAAGATGGTCCATTACATAAAAGATTATTAGAATGGAATATACATGCTGGTAATTTTCAAGTAGTAGATAGAATACTATCTAATAAACTGTTATCTTATCACGATAAAGATTATGTTGGTAACTTATGCAAAAATGCTGGTTTAACTCAAAGAGCATTAGAACATTACACTGATTTAGAAGATAGAATGGAATGCTTAAAAGAAATGTTATCAACAAACATAAGCTCATTACAATTAGTAGTTAAAGTTGCTCAAAAATGTCCAGAAGAAGAAGCACCACAATTCATTAAGATCTTTGAAGAGAATGATGATCAATCTTACATAAATCAGAAGATCCACTGTATACAACCCAGAAGAAGTAAGAGATTTTTTATTATCAGTTCATATGCCTTATCCAATATTTTTTTCTAGAAATTCTTTTTAATGAAATGATATATTCAACATATATTTCAAATTTATTTTGAAAAACTCAAAAAAAAACAATAATGAAGCAAATTAAAATAAATAAAATTCTTCATTTCATATTCATTGTAACGGTTCAAAAAAAATTTCACCATCTTCTATTGTCACTGTGTATTTATTTCTATAATTATATATAAATGTGATAAAATACCCGCTATTTATAAGAACAGTATAATAATATACCATGTGTCACATCTATTGAATAAATATAAACAAAAATAATACTCTCTATGAAGTGATTTATAAAATGTTATACATTCTACAAATTAAGAAGATAAAAATTTAAAAAACATACGGATATGATATGACTCCATCTACATAATCACTATAAACATGCAATAGATATAAGAAATATACGATCTATTAAGAAATATAGAATTTTCCTTTAATACTCCCTATTACCATTATAATAATGAATTAATTGAAATATACAATCTATAGAAAAATATAAAATGATAATAATATACTGAGATCCACTATTAAACATTAGATAATAATAATATGTTTAGAAGTATATAAATAATTATAATATAAAAAGATATAAAGAAAAAAATGAAAAATATACCATCCATCACTATATTATTATATTATATAATATAGAAAAATCATACCATCTATTCATACAATATATAAAAATTAATAAAATATACAAGAAATTTTCCATATATTCATCAAACTTCTTTTTAAGTACTTCATTAAACTCTCTTTCTACTAAATTGATTCTATTTGAAGTGGGTGGTAAAGATAATGATGGAATTGAATGAGAATCAATTTGCTGGTGATTTATTGTATTTTGTGGTAATAAATAACTATCTTCATTCACTTTATTATTTGAATTAATTGCACCATCTGGAGCTCTACTCTCTTTTTCGATATTCTCTTTATAATCATTTTTCTCTAATTCTTTTTTTATCTCTTCTTCTCTTTGTTTATATATTTCTAAAGGTTTGGCATCTTTTTTTTCTTTTTCATCTTCCATTATATGTTTTCTTAATAAATATAAATCAAGTTTTGTATTAGCGGGTTGATTGTCAGAATCTGTAGAATTATCATCACTTTTACTTATTTCAGTATTTTCACATTCATCATCATCATCTTCTTCTTCATTAAATGCTATTTTTTGTATAAATAATTACTATTATAACTTGAATATATACGATCAATCAACTCACAAACTTTCTCACACAATTTACTAACTCTTTCATTTGGATACAACATATAAACATCAATTATACCAACATTATCTTTTAATGAGTTTAAAAATTGTTCTATACATACATAAATTAAAATATATACCATTATTTTCACAGAATAGTAATAGAATATTATAAAATGGAATTAATAATGATGATGGTGGAGCTGATTTAAGTTCAGGCATTAACTGCAATAACCAAAATGTACATTTATATAGATCTGTCTTGTTACATATTCTCTCTAATTATATTCAAATATATATATATATATATATATATACTCTCATTATCTTTACTAATTAGGTTATAAAATGAAGATAAAATATCAGTTTTTACAGTTGTATTTGTTTTTAACAATCTACATAAAGGGTTAATAATTACAGAATATATTTTTTCATCTATCTCATTCTCTATAAATACTAATACTAAAGAATCTAAATTCAATCGAAAAAATGTTCATTCATACCATGAGATGTTAATATTGATAGTAATTTCCACATAAATGAGTTTCTATTAAGTTCTTCTTCACTTTTCTTTATGTTTGTTTGAACAAATTGTAAATATTGACTATTCTTTAGCATTTTTAAACTAAATTCTTCAGATAATTTACATCTTTCTATTATTTCTTTAACTGTGTTAGAGTTCTCAACTGTAGAATTGAAAATTTCTTTGTTGAATTTATCAATAAGTTCATCATCATTTTCCTCCATTCTATTTCTCTACAGTATTATTTAATCTACTAAAAAATAGTTTTATGAGAATATATAGGGATTTTAAAAATCCAATGAAAATTATTCAAGCCAAGCTAATCGTTTTTTTTCTTTTTTTTCAATTTTTAATGGCTTTAGTCCAGAGAATAGAATTTCTATTACGAAAAGCTGTAGAAATATATGATTTACATGATGATGATGTATTTAGAATTTAAATATTATTATAGGTTGGTGATGGATCGAAAGAACTTAACCAAGCATTTGAATTAGTGAAGAAAACAAGGTCATCATTTTTAGGTGTAATAGGATATGGAACAGATGGACATTTACCACAACTGTTAGTAGATATAGCTGAAACAGCTGTTCATTTACAACAATACAAAATAGCATATGATGCATTAGAAATATACTTCAACGAAAATCCTCCAAAAGATCAAGTATTTATCTAATTCAATATAATTTTCATAGTTTTATTGCCGAGCATTATTTGCAAAATGTTTAGAATTAGTATCACACCATTCAGTAGGAAAAGACAATTTTGATAAAAGAATGAAAGGAATAAGCTATCTACTAGAAGTATTAGAAATAGCAGAAAAGAACCAGCCAAGATACAATTTCCTAATATACAATACATCCTTAATAATGTGGGAAGTTGGTAGACCACTCTTAAAAGAAGATACAGCTAAACATTGTATTGAATGCTTTACTAGAATGTGTGATTTATTAGAGAAATTGAATTTTGAAGATAAATGTTGGAGAGCAAAGTATCAGATGGCTTTATTAACTGCACATATTGCAAATGGTTCTAAAGATAAAATAATGACTTGTATTAAGAATGGTATTACGTTGGTGCAAAATGAGAAATCTGAAGAAGCTCAGTATATATTGAAACAATTAAACTATATGGCTGTATATCTCATTTGTTTTTAATACTTTTTAGACTATCTATGGAGGTGGTAAAGGAAGTGGTGCTGTGATTACATCTCCTCGTGATCAGATGTATTATGAAATTATTGCATTAAAGTATATTTATCAGTAATTATTATATTTTATATCTATAGGCAATTACCTGTTGGTGATAGTAAAACAGAAGGTCAATTGTTAGATTATATGGGAAAAGTCTATCCCAAATCAATAGAAACATACAATACAATCTTGGAGAATAAAGAACCAGAAGAACCAGTCGCTAATTCAAAAATTCCAAATAACAACAAAAAAGGGGGTAAGAAAACTCCCGCACCCAAACAAGACAAAAATGCGAAAAAAACACCAGCAAAAGCTGCAAAAGCTGTTCCATCCAATGTTAATGAGAATATTCCAATTGATGCTGAGTTATTAGCTGAAATAGGTGATATAGCATTGAATAATGATTTAACTGATATTGCTACAGCTTGTTTGAACACAATCAAGGAAGCAAAAGATACTGATGCTCATACTAATTTAATTATTGATTGCTTTACTATCAAATATATGATACATGATATAGATAACATTAAAGGAGCTAATAAACTAGATGAAAGAAGAATTCAAGCAATTAAAGTATATTTTATATATTGTACACTTTATTTATTTAATTATAGTTGACCAAACGTACTGATGCAATCAAGAAATTATGTATAAGTCTCCAATCTTGCAAAAGAATGAACGATCCATTATTATTACAAAGATTATGTATGTTAGGATGGAATATAAGTTTGCCATTGTTACAACCAAATTTAAGAAGACATATCTATACGTTATACAACAATATCACTGATTCGTTAGAAGAAATAGATTCATTATACTATTTAGTTAGAGCTCAATTACATTTAGAAGAAGCAAAGTGTGAAATGGACAATGATCTATTAACAAAAGCAAAAAAGAATATAAATGAATCATTGAGACTTGATTATGGTTTGATGGAAGTTCAAGCTCAAGCCGATGACTCGCCTGAAGAAATACAAAACAAATTAAGACCATTAGATCGTGTATTATTACCAATCAAAAGAAAATTAGATTTAAAGACAGACATATATCGTGATCCAAATGGTCCAGAAGAAAAAGTTGTATTATTAATCGAACAAACCAAGCAAGCCAAACAGATAAGTGTAAAAATAAACTTCTTGAAAGAAGCAATAGATTTATTAAATCTATCAGAAGTAAGAACAGATGCGGAAGGAAATGAGATTTCAAGAAGCAAGGATATGGAAGAATACAGAATCACACTGTATGGAGATATCGCACAATTGGCATGGAGTATAAGACATTTAGAATTCACCAAGAAATGTTGTAACAAAGTATTAGAGAATGAGTGGAATATTTACAAATATAAAAACATAATATTACTTCAATGTGATATATTGTTAATATTAATAGAATGTTTAGTGAAAGAAGGTAAAGAATTATGTCAAAATCAAAATATAACTGAATCACCCTTTAATCTGATTGGGTATGTTGATGAAAATACTCCTAAAGAATTAGTCGATATAAATAACAATATAATCACCAATATCATAAAAACAATGAAATTAGCACAAAGCTTGAAAGAAGCTTGGTTGTGTGAAAATAGTGCCATTTATTTTTGGAACTACCATTTGCCATATTTTCAATCAAATCAGTTTGATAAATGTTCAGATTCTTTATCTGAAGGAATTACAAATATGATTCAAATCTTAGAAGAAGTTCAATCTGAAGATAATTCACTATTATTAAACTTATACTGGGTGTTATTAAAGATAAAAGAAAAGAAAGGTTTGTTCAATGATTGTGTTAATTTAATCACCAAAATAAACACCATTGGAACACCATTACAATTGAAAGATATATATCCAGTAAAAGCCCATGCATTGATCAAAACAGCTAAAAAAGATGTAGCAAATGGTACAGAAGGTGTAGAAAAGATAATGTTATTAATCAGTTCATTATCACTAGAAGAAGTAACAGATGTTGAAAAAATGAATATGATTAAAGAATGTGAAAAAACAATTGATGAATCAATTGCAGATTGGGATATACAACGTACAGCATCTGCTAAAACAATAAAAGACACAGAATTATTGGAAATGGAGACATTATATTTATATTGTAAAATGAAATTAGCTTATTATTCGTTCAAACATAATCTACATAGAAAATGTCAATATTTATGTAAATTAAATAAAGAAAGATTTGATGAAGATATATGTGATAGTTATAATGTAGAATATTATCACTATTTAGCATTAAGTGAAATGATATGGGGACAATCAATCGAAGATCATATTGATATGAACAACCAAAGTGTTGAAGATATAAATACTTATAAAAAAGCTACTATGGATCATTATTGTAACTCCGCTCATTTTGGATCTAAAACTAATGATATTGAGTTGATTGTTAATCCAGCAAAGAAACTATGGAATTCAATTGTTCCAATGATTAATTCTGTAACTACAAGAATGATATTATATCCTTATTGTGAAAGGATTATCAATACATTGAGAAATAGTCCTAGTAATGATGAATTTAAAGAATTATTTAAGAATTTCTATACTTCTTATATTCAGAGTTTATATGATAATAAATTGTATGATGAAGGTATTAAAAATATTCAAAGTTCATTCCAAGTTCTTGATGTTGTATTTATATATTAAATATTATTATTATTATTATTATATATATAGCATGATCAAAAACCATTATGGAAATTAAAGATAAAGATATTGAATGAAATTGGTAAAGATGTGAGTGTAGAAATGACAACAATGTCTGATTTAGATACAATGACAATGGCAACTGTATATATATCTTTAATATTAATATTATTATTATATATAGATGTGGAGCAATCTATCAGTCTCAGCCAAAGGTCTAACAAATCAACTCACTACCTATTACAAAGCCATTCAACTGATGAGTAGAAGTTTCAATCAAATCTACATCATGCTCGACTTCTCTCAATGGATGATCAACAATCAATTCCCAGTAAGAGATGTAATATCACAGTTCAATTCAATTATCAACTTATTATTAACAGTAGAATATCCACTACCACCAGAAGATGATGAAAATATGGATGATAATAAAAGTACCAATAGTAAATCATCGAAAGGTAGTAAAAGATCAAGATCTAGTAGAATGTCTAGAGTATCTCGAACATCTCGAGTTTCTAGAACTAGTAGAATGAGTAGAACAAGTTTAGCAGCCAATTCATTGAAATTAACAGCAAGAAGCAATAATAAAAGTAGTATTAGTGGAAGTTATAAAGATAGTGCATCTTCCTATATTTCAGCTGAACATGAAAATAAAGATGATGGTAAAATGAAAGATGTTCCAAAAAGATTGAGTTTGAATCATTATGAAATGATGATATTTGTTTATTATTATTTAGGTTATGTATCAACCACCACTGACAATAGATTTGATAATTATATGACTGCTTTATTGTATGTAATGAAATCATATCAAGCTGTTTATGAAACGTTGAATTATAATGTATTAAAACCAACATATGATGCAATGCCAGATAAAGAAAAGTTGAAAATTACATTTGAAAATTGGAGATTATTACAACCTTTACCTTATGGTTTACCTCCTGCAAATGCTGCAGATTACCAGTATTATGAAATTAGTGGAAAAATATTAGAAGATAGTGGAAATTTACCTGATGATGTCAAACCAATTTCATTTACACCTCAAGCCTACTCAAACCCTAAACAATCAATCTATTACTTATCATCCTTATACAATGGATTTATTGAAATGTCATTACCCTACTATACATTCCCAATATTGAAATTAGAAGAATATATAATCACAAAAGTATTAGAAAATGAAAAACCTGACATTTACACATCATTGTTATATATACAATATGCACAAGTGTATAATTTAATTGGATTAGATCAACAGTCACAAGAATATATCCAAAAATGTGAAAACTACTACCCACTGAGAATCTATATGAAATAATGATAAGAGAAAATGAATTATATAATAAAATAGAATATAGTAATGAAATAATCACTGGATTTGATAATAAACCTATTCCAACTGTACCAATGCATACTGGATATGAGATATATCGATTATATGTAGATATTGGAGAAATAGCTTATAAATTACATGAGAATCGATATACTAACACTATAATAAGTGAATGTTTGAAACTATGTCAATTAAGAAATGATAAAATATATGAAATTAAATGCAATTATTTATTAGCTTCTATATATTATGAAGAAGGTGAATATAATAGAGCAATGGAATATTGTCAAAGATATAGTTCAAATGATATTTATTTATTAGCACAAATACTATCATTGGTATTCACAATAGCAACTGAAGCTGGAAAAGGTATTGAAATGTATAAGAAAATAAAACCTGAAATCCAAAAGTTTGATAATATAATTAGTGATCCAGAATATCATTCATCTTTTATACATATAGAATCAATGAAAGCATTGTTTTATTTAAAGACATATTTAGCTATAAATCTATTGAAAATAACATACAATATGTTTTTAACGAATAAAGATTATGATGAAATATATTTGAATGCAATGCAATATATGGAAGACTGTAAATTATATATTATACAAATCCACTCACACCCTGAATTTATTCCACTAATAATTAAGCAAATATTAACATTACAATGGTTTATTCATCATGAAAGATTATCTGACGAATTGGTAGATAAAACAAAAACGTATTTAAGTCAGCAGATGAATATGGTTTATGACCAAATTACTAATTTAAAGAGGTTTATTAAATCATGAATTACCTAATGCTAAAGATAGTAGTAATACAGTTGCAACTTCACCTTATTTATTCTATTATATAATAATACAATATTTAATTGGTAATTATTACTTACATCAAATGATGAATTAAAGATTAAAACTCATCAAAAGGAAATGGAGATGTTAAATATAATGCCAATTCCACCATCTAAAACAGTGGTTGAACAGTGGTTCTACGATTTAGATATTAATAACAGAAAACCTGAGGATTTTTCACCTAACATTGTTGAAAAGACTCTCAATGTATTCAGTTCCATTCATTTATTATCACATTCAATACCAATTTACAATGAATTAAGTGAAATAGATTTATTAAGATGTAAGAGATTATTATTGTTATTAAATGAAGGTAATGAAGTATTTGGTCAAACTTGGAAAGAGCCTGAAGTTATATTACCACCAGAAGAACCAGTAGAAGATGTAAAAGATAATGGAAAAAATGGAAGAAGATCTAAAACTCCTAGTAAAGCCAAACCAAATGACACTAAAAAAGGAAAATCAAAATCTCCAGTGAAAAAGCCAAATAAAGCAGCAGCAGGAAAGAATGCTAAAGGTAAAAAGAAGGATGATATACCTGATGAACCAGTACATGTTATACCAATGGAGTATTCTGATAGAAGTAAACCTGTTGGTAGATTAATCACTAGATTACTGGAAATATATGATAAATCAAGAAAAGAGAGAAATTATGAAATATTGGAGAAATCTTCACAAGATATATATGAAATGAGTGGATATTTGAGTAAAAGCTTGTTCTTAGAATGTCTGATTTATAATCAGAGTTGTAAAGTGAGAAATTATTTATTAGAGAAGTTTATTGAATGTAGTAATATTCATAATAGAGAATGCAGGTTAATTAAACAGTATTTGGAGTATAGATCATCTTATCAACATCCCAAAAATTATATCCGTTATTATGAAACGATCAAATTTTTAGAAAATAATTCAACAGCTTGGCAAATGTGTAATATTCATAGTAATATCAATGAAATGTATGAAATAATACCTGTAGAATATTTACCACTATTTATACACTATGATGAAGAAAAACAGAATATTTATATCGTATCTTTTAAAGATAATGATGAAGGTGAAAAAGTGATTAATGTAAAGAGACAATTATTAAAAGAAGAAGATCAAAAGACAATTAAACAGTTACGATTAGATATGGAAGACTTTGTTTCCAATTTACCTAAAGAATTATTACAATATTCAATGATTCCAGGAATTGA
>NGBS01000378.1:0-22026 GCA_002245135.1 Proteromonas lacertae | reverse complement strand
ATGGATGTACAATTGTTACTAATGCTAATGCAGTAGATGTATATGAAGAAATACTAAGCGTTATTCGAGATGCTGTTGCAGATCCAACTAAAAAGATTCAATTAGGTTTATTTAGTTCAGGAATGAATTATAAAATTATGGACCAGATATCTACACAGAATAAACCATTTTTGAACATGGCTGGACAAATTAACTCATTCTCAGACTTACCTGTTACTGGTAATGATATTTCTGCTTATAATGCTCTTAATACAAACCATTACTATCCAGATCTAGAAGCACAAATGTATATTTTCAAATATCTTATGTATTTACCTATAGAATTGGTATAATCAACATATTAAAATTAGCATATGAAAGAGTACCATCTCAAGATGCATTTATACTACTTAGTGCTATATATAACACACCAGTTGATTATGTAGGTGGTAAAATAATGTTGAGAGAGAATCACTACACTACATCTAATAATTATAGTTACATTAGGTGCTAATGGTAGACACAGTATATTGAATGCAGTTGTCGATTTAGACACATTAAATGATCCTCTCAGTGTGTGTGGTAAAGTAAAAGTAGAGAATGTAACTTCGTATATAATATAGAAAATGGTATAATATCTAAAGAAATTGTGACAATTTTATTCATTCATGAATTGTCTCCTTCAACTATATTTTTGATAGAACTGTAAGAATTTCAACATTAGAAACTATTAGAGACATTAATAGTAATGGTGGTTTATTAGATAGACAATTACTCCATTATATATATCAATTAGTCAGTATGATGATATGAAAATATTTTTAAATGATGTGAATAAGATATAATTGAAAATAATATTTCAGCTGTGTTTTTCTCCAGGAAATGTAACTATTCGAGATTCAATTATACAGTCTACTAAACCTACAAATGTAGAATTATTCTATTTAGATTATACTGAAGGTAATATATGTGAACCAAATGTCATATTTACAGGAATATGTGGAACAAACATAATATATGAAACTGTTCGTTTTATCGTAGAGAATTATATAGATAATATAACAATAATTGGTTCAACCACTTCCAGAGGAAGATCATTAGTAGAATTATTGAAATCTCAATTAGCTGTATTTGGTAAAACATATGGAGTATCTTTATTAATAAAAGACGATAGTGATGATTATTATAAAGAAGCTGAAATCATTGTTGATAGATTAGTTCAGTTGTATGATATATCAAAAGGTGGATTAATTGTCAATGTTGCTGAAGATATTTATAATGAAGCAATCTATACAACTCTATATAAGAACAATATAACTATACAAAATGGTTGGAAATCTGTGTCATATTCATTAGATGAATTGCAATCATATTATATTAATAAAGTAACTGGTACAAATATGTATGGATATTCATTTGTAGGACATTATTTAGATATATTGAAGAATAAAGAAATGGAAAAAATAAAATCATATTTTAAAGATAAATTTGCTGTTGATCTTCCTATTTCCAATAGGTTAGTTATTGCTTATAATTCAATTCATTTCTGGATAAAAGCCTGCGAATTGTCTTTATCAACCAATCCTAAGTTATTTCGTTCTCATTTATATCAAACCACATTAAATATAGATAAAAGTCCTGGTGGTATTTATTCAGTTGAATATACAGGTTATGCAACAATGGTTTTACGAATTGGAAGAGTATAATATTAATAATATATTATAATATATAGTTAATATCAAATACAAAGGTTGTTATCATTAAGAATAATACATATGTTCATTCTACAAATATATTTCACAATGAAAGTTATATTTGTACATGGAAAGATAATGCTGGAACAATAATAAAGAGTACATATTTAGTTGGTGTTATTTATGATATAAAATCATATGAAGGTATTCAGTATTTAGATAATTTACAACTTGTCATTGATTTAATCAATTATGATGGTGGAATAAATGGTAGAAATATTGATATATATGTAGATTCTGAGTTTAATGGAAATTACACTGAAACTATTTTGAAACTAGCTAAGAATCCTTATCTGATAGGTTATATTGGCACTACTAATAAAGAAGAAAGAGATGAAATAAATGATGTATTGGAAATAGTTGATAAATTGTTATTAAGTCCACATCAAAGTGTTGGTGAAGTTACTTATAAGAACATAATTCAATTGAATTCAATAACCAATCAATTTACTGAATTCCCATTAGTTTCATTTTACCAAACACATAATTGTGTTATTGCATTTTTAACAAATGATTCTATTGGACATTCAATTGGTCATTATATTGTAAATAAAGCAAATCCATTAGGTTTTTATCCAAATGTTACATATGTTGATGAAAAGAGTAATAATATAGATGATGAAATTGAAAGAATAACCAACATATTGAACAGCAATTTAACTAATATTGATACATGTGCTATATTTACATATTTACAAAGTGTGACAGGTGTATTTTTAAAGTCAATTGATGGAGAATATGATGTAGATAATTATCCAGTAGTTATGTTAGATTATCCAAAAACACTTTTAGAAACATATTTTAAATCAAATTCAAGTATAAGTAAATCAATATTGGTTGGAAGATATATCTTATCTATAACATCATTAGATGCTGATACAAATTTGAATAAGAAAATATTCAATATTATAAAGACTTATAAAGGTAATCCATATGAATTAATGTCAGTAATCACAACTGCTATATATAATGGTGTTCATGCTGTACAATTAGTGATGAATAGTAATATAAGAACTTCTTCAGATATGAGAAATAGTTTATATAATACTGAAATTGAAACTGGTGTTGGGAATGTTAAATTATATAAGAATAATTATGTATCTAATTATATCTATATAATGCGTATAATAAATGAAGAATATAAAGCAAATTATTATGCTTATTCTGTATTACCAATTTATCCAGAAGTATGGAATAGTTTTGATCATGGTAATGAATATTATAGAACTGATTTTCTTAATAGTACTGAAATGATATTAGACAATTATATTGGAATTGCATTTCTATTGGATATTGAGAATTATCAATCTACTTATGCATTATATAGATATTATTTAGGATTATTGGAAATAACCAAAGAGAATTTAAATGGTTATATTCAGTTTAAGAGATTAAAAGGTGAAATATACAATTGTCCAAAAAGTTCTGAAGATGCTTCAGGATTATTGATTGAATTGAATAGAAGAGGATTTAGGTTAATAGTAGGAGGATGTGATATGGAAAGAGAAAATTATTTAGAAGATGCCTTAAGTTTATTAAATATGATATTATTATATACTGGGTTAAATGAAGGAAATAGATGTTCAAAGAATGTAATATATGTAACTGCAAGTCCAAATCAAAGAATTATTCCTCCATTGTTATATTTAATGAATAATATTGATAATGAATTGGCTTTATTATATGATGAAAGATTCAAATCTTGTGCTGATTTGTTGCAAAATGTTGCAGAAACATTGGATTATAAAATACAAATATCAAAAATAATTATACAAAAAGAGATGAATAGTAGATTGTTAAGGTTTTTAACTACTATAATAAAGAAGTTTCCAGATGGAATTCCAATTGTATTTATTGGTAGACCAGAAATGACTGAAAACTTTTTATCAACAGTATATACAATTCTAAAAGATGATTATCATGATTCGATGGTAGAAATAACTGAAGTATATCCTATTTATGTTTATGATTTGGAAAAGACATATTTTAGTAATGTAAAGATTGCAGATGGTGTGTTATTTTTCTCACCATTTTTATACAACAGTGATAATCAAAGAAATGTTGAGTTTTTTACTAACATCAAAAATTATACTGGTAATTCATTAAATCCTACATATTATGATGCTATTTATCCAACTGTAATCTCTATTATATCTAATGCATTGAAGAATACCAAAGATTTAAACAATATAACTGAAATAAGAAAATCACTTTATGGAATTGAACCACAAACAGATATTGGAGTAGTAAAAATATCTAAAGACAACATTTTGAATCAAGGAAATTGGTTAGGAAAAGTAAATATTAAAACTGGATTAATTGAAGGAATAAATCAATTGAATTATCTATGGAAAGGCGAACCTTGGAGAAGTGTTTTAAATGAAAAACCATATTATATCTGTAATCAAATAGTTGAGCATAATGGAATAGCTATAGGTGATAAAATTGAACCTAATACTGTGAATATAGGTATTATATTTCCCAGTGATATTGATTATAAAACAAATGGTTTATTATTGGTTGAAACAGTAATATCAATGGCTAATCATATCAATGAAAAGATTGAAAAGAATGAAATTCAATCAAAATATTATTTAGTTCCATATTATGTAACAGTGTCATCAGATAATACTACAAAATCAGTGGAAATAATAAAGAATTTTACAGAATATTATGAAATTGATGCTTTATTCGGAGGATGGACAACTGAATTGAGATATGCATTAAATGATTATATTGTTGAGAATAGTAAATTGTTATTTTATTTCTATGATTATGAAGGAAGAGAATGTTTAAGAAATGTGTTTTATTTTGCTAATCCATTCAGTACCTATTTCACTATAACACCTTGGTTAAAGAATAATTATCCAGGTATTGGTGTTGTTTTAGTATTTTCAATAACTACAACATCTAAATCAATAGCACAACAGATTGAATCACAATTTAAAGTATATGGTATAAATGTTATTCATAAATATGAAAGTCCTACTGACAATCATGATTTTAAACCACTTATGGATTTGATAAGAAGATATACAGTTAATGGTGCAATATTTGTATCTTTTTTAGAAGGAAGAAGTTCTGTTTTGTTAATACAAGCAATGAATGATGAAGGGTTAAAACCACCAGCTTATTTTAGTTTATCAATGAATTTAGATTCTTTATTAATTGATGAAACATTTGTTGGTCATTATTATACTATTACAGTAGATTCAAATAGATTATCATCAAATGAATATAAGGAATATTCGAATATTCTTAAATCATATTTTTCTTATCAAACAAAATATGTTCAAAATATAGCAAGACCAGCTTCATTGATGTCTATATTTTATAATATGTATGTGAAAGGAAATTTCAAATCAAATGCTGAAGTTTTGAGGCATTTAATGATGAATGAAAAACATGATACACCTGCAGGAATAATTTCATTCTTACCTAATAATCATGTTGAATATTTCATTAGCATAAGAAAAGTGATAGAAAGCGAAGATTATGAATATGATGTTTTAGATGTATTTAATTCACTAATAGAATATATACCAAGGTCATATGAATCATTCTTTAGTAATAATCCAATGTATTTGTGTGACTTACAAAATACAATGGATGCTGTTGAAATATCAGAGATATTTATTGGTGTAATAGTCAAAGTATCCACTAAAAATGATTGTGATAATTCTGTTTTAAATGGTGCTATTAGTGCAATAAGAAGTATCAATGATAATGTATTAATAAATGGTTATACATTTGTACCAAAATTAGTAGAATATTCTAATGAAATTGATGAAATAATTATTGATAAGATTAATGATATATTAGACATGGATAATGTAGTTGGTATTATAGGATGTACAAATATTAAATGTAAAAGTGTAGTACAAAAATTAGCAATTGATAAGAAGAAGCCATTTATATATCCCAAACAGAGTTTAGGTCAAGAATGTAATTATTTTACAATATATACAGGTCTAGTTCCTAATCAATATATGAGTAGATTATTACAATACATATTATCATTAGATGTTATTCAAAATGTCTATTATGTTGGTAATAATGATAATGATACAATGTTGTTTTTTGATATATTTGCTGATGCTTCTAGTGGATTATTATTACATCAAAATGACTTATATATAAATGAATCATACAGCTTAAATGTAGATAGAGTTAAATCCAATATATTTTCATATAGGAATAATATAGATGATGGTGGTGTTATTATTGTATATTTATCAATTGTAGAAGCTATTCAATTTATGGAAATATGTAGTGATATTAAAATAGACAAATCTAAATGGAATATATTTATAATGAATATAGAGATTGAAGAAATTACTAGTAGTGGTGTATCTTCAGAAATATTAAATAATATACATATTATTTCTCATTACTTTTCTGATGTAGTTTCTGATGTAAATGAAAAAACAAAAGAAGTAGTATATCATTATACTGCAGTTGAAAATCCATCTGCCTTGTATATTTCTACATATGTTGGTATAATGTTATTGAAAAATGCAATTGTTGGTATATATGAAAATAGTAACGGCAATATATCAAGTATATATAATTGGGATATACTAAGGAAGAGTATGTATCATAGAACAGTTGAATTTGGTGCAGGAATAATCACATTAGAACCAAATCATCATGTCAATTTACCTTTTTTCGTAGGGAAATATTCATCAACAGAAAAGAGGTTTATTACTGTTTATTCTAAGTTTGATCATTCTGAAGCAGAGGCTTGGAGTTGGTATTTGCAAGAATATACTGGAAAGCAATGTAATTATGAAGGTAAAGGTGAAATATATGATGTTAAAACCATAAGAATATTATTAGTTGGAAGTATCACTGGTGGAGATAGTGAAGAAAATAAGGGTATTGTTGATGTATATCAATTAGTAATTGATGAAGTTAATGAATTAGGAGGAATCAAGGATTTCATCCTAAAAGGTGATATCTATGATACTCAATCTAATACTAATTATTGTAGTAACTATATACTTCAATATAAAGCAAAATATCATCCATATTTAATACTAGTATCTGCTGAAGAAGAATGTATAAAGAAAGTAATAGAGAGTGAAGATGATACATCCTCGTTTTATTTAGTATTAAATCAAGTAAATATTGGTTATTGTAAATCAAATGTTATATTATCTGGATTTCATCCTACACTTTATGAGAATATTTTAGATGTATTAATAAATAGAGAATATAATAATTATCTGTTAATTGGATCTTCCTATTATCATGTTACAGGCTTTGTGACTTTGTATTTTAAGAAATACGGATATAAATTCTATGAGCCATTAGTGTTTGATACAAATATAACTAAAGAAAACATTACCGAATATCTAAACAAATTCATGTTAACATCACCAAGGAATGAAAGTAACATAATCATATTTGTTGGATATAATCTACAATTCGATGTATTGCAAGAAGTATTAACAAAGTTGAATCTATCTGAACCATATATGAATGTAATATCATTATATATGTATTATGAGTTAAAGAAAGGCAATATTATTGATTTTGAAGGTGTAACTGGATATAACTATCGATCACAAACTAAAGAGAATAAATTATTCATTGAAAATATGCAACAACGTTTAGGTTCAAAAGATGAAATAACAGATGCAATAGAAAGAAGTTATTCTGCATTTAGATTAATGGTAAAAGCTATGAATGAAAGTTCAGAATTAACATATTTATCAATAAAAGAATCAATATTTAAAGTCAAATATAATTCTCCAGAAGGGGAAATATCACTTGCAGTGAATCAACAAATGAAAAGAAAAATGATCATTTTTAAAGTAGATAAAAATGATGGTAAAGAAATAATTACATTTCAAACTGGAAATTATGTAGAACCAATAATATATTACACTATTGATTCAACTTATCCAGTGTGCGATTTTACTGATAAAACGATTGGTGAAAAAGGACTTCCAACTACTTATGCAATCGGATTATTATATTCAATGACAGGTGCATGGAAAGGTATTGAAATACAAATATTCCATACGATTCTATTAGGATTATCAGATATAAATGAAAGAAAATATTTTGGTGATACATATGTTATATATGAATTATATGATACAAAATCAAGTGTAAAAGGTTATGTTGATGGATTTAATTCATTCAAAGCAAATGGTAATATTTTGTATGTATTTGGAGGATCAAATCATGAGACATATCAAGCATTACTTCCATTATTCGAAAAGGTTAGAAAAATATTCATTTATACTGGAATTAATTATAATACTGAGTGTTATGCTCATACATTTTCAGTTTCAAAACATCCATCACAAATAGCTGAAGCTAGTTTACATTATCTAATAGAATCAACTACAAATGTAGTATTATTACATTCTGAGAAATCTGAATATTCTAAAGTGGTCTATAAATGGATTTATAATAGGTTTACTAATGTATCAATGGGGATTATTGGTAATATAGAGTATACAACAGCTAATTATGCAGTTCATTCAATAAATACAGTATTAAGAAATGGTGGTTATATTTTGAATATATTATCTGATGAAAAAGAGAATTTAAATTTCTTTAATGAAATGTGTAAATCAAATCTATTACCAAATAAATACAAGGTTATAAGTGTATTAATAGATGAAAATTTAATACATAAAGTTGATAATATGAAATGTATGAAAGGAAATGTGTTGTTAGATACATATTTTGAGTCATTAGGAAATAAAGCATTGAATAAAATTGGTGTTATTAATTTATCAACTTCATTTAATATTGCATTACATTCCTATTTAGGATCAAATATAAGAATAACAAGTTTACATGAAAGTGCATATTCTGGATTATTAATATGGTCAAATACAATTAGTAAGCTAAGTACAGCAGATCAATATGATATTACCAAAATTATTGGTATATTTACCATATCCAATTCAGTTCCATCGGATTCAGTAGATGTTGAAAAGAATAATTTACTTTCTAGAAGAATGTATGCTGCTACTGTAACTCCAAATAATCAATTATTAATTGAATATGGTCCAAAAGGTGTATTTTATCCTGAATTGTTTAATCAATACACTAATACAACAGGATGGTTTTGTGATGTAATCAAGAACTAATCAGGAATATAGTTACTATAGTTATCCACTATATATTGCATTTATACATGAAAAAGATGTAGGTGTGAAAACTGAAATATATATGTCATTAGTAGAAGATGCAACAATTAGAGATATTAATGATAATGGTGGTGTATTGAATCATAGATTAATTGGTGTTCATTTCTTCCCTTCTAAACATCTAATATTTGCTAAAGCTCGTGAAATTACTCTCAGTAATCAATATCAAATTATAATTGGTTGTATGACATCTTATTGCAGAGATGAAGTTAGTAGATATGTTAATAGAAATGATAATGATATGTTATTCATTGATACAGGTAGAGATAATGGCAATGCATGTTATAGAAAGACAGTTATAACTGGAACAACAATGGCTCAAAAATTACCTTTATTATTGGATTATTTAAACAATGTTGGTATTCATAATATAATAATTATTGGTTTGAATGATGCTTATTCTGTTATAGAAGCTAATGAGATTTATAATAAGACAATTGATGCTGGTTATAATATTGAAGGAATATTTTATTGTTCGCCATACAATAAAGAAGAAATAGCAAAGATTATGTCGAATATTACTGATATTATTAGTAGAATTGGTAGAGTAGGAGTGTTTAATTTATTTGAATCAAATCAGAATCAAGTTTTAAGCGAATATTTAGTAGCTTTTGGTGCTAGATTTAACGTTTTTAATATGATTTTCTTTAACTTTGAACCATTTGAGTTTACTGATGATATGTTAGTTCAATTAACAGGATCTTTTGTTGTTTCATCATATTCTACTGTTTTATCTGAAACAACAAGTGATACATTCAGTTATACACTTAGTACAGAATTTACAAAATACAGTCAAATGTCTGAAAGTATAGAATCAGCTTATGTAGCAATAAAGTTGTGGGAATCTGCATTAGAATATGCTTCAACACAAACAAAAGAAGAAATACCAAGTAGAGCTTATCTTCGTCTGAGTTATTTTAATGTCAGACTTACAGCACCATCTGGAGCAGTAAATGTCCAACATAACAATCATTTATCTAAAAGTGTAACATTATTTAAAATTAATAATGATAATCTTGATTTAGTAACACCAAGAAAAGGAGTAAAATATTATCCACCTGATATATTATATGGAGTTCAATCTTGCGATTGTACTTTTGATAAAGATGAATTTGAATATCTATATAATGATGCAATTGGTGCAATAGTAATAGTGTTAGCTGTTATTAACTATCTATTAGCATGCTTTGTATCAACATTAGTACAATTATATAAACATACAAAAGTAATAGTTAGTGCAAGTCCAGCATTTATTAATTATGCTTTATTTGCATTAGCATTAATTTCTACTGAAGGATTAATGTTTACATTTAGACCAACAGAGGTTTGGGTTTGTATTGTAAGAGTATGGGGATTAGCATTAAGTATTTTACTCTTATTCAGTATAATATTTTCAAAAGCATGGAGAATTAATAAATTATTTAACAATAAGCAATTGGCAAGAGTTAAAATATCTAACAAACAGTTATTACAGATGATTGGTTTGATGATGTTTTGTGAATTGGTTTATTTGACAATTTGGTGGGTTGTAGATCAAAGTAAACCTACTTTAAGATTAGGTATTTCTCATTCAAATTTTTTAGAGAATGTGTATTTGGTGGAATGCACTCAGAATGATTATTTTGTGTATAATATATTTATATTTATATTTATATTTATTTAAATAGAATTATTCAAGTATTGTTATTGTTGTTTTTATTTTGTTATGGTGGTAAATTGGCTTGGAATGTTAGAAATGCTGCTTCTGAATTCAATGAATCAATGTCTTTAGCAATGACAATAGCATTGATATGTATTGCAGGAATAATTGAAGTTCCATTAAATTACTTAATGATTGATAATCCAGACGTATTATTGATTTTTAGAGGTATTGGAATTGAAATATGCACATTATTCATCATAGTGATTCAATTTGGTTCAAAATTGACATATATATGGGTTAATGAAATTAGAACAACAGGAGGATCTTCTTTAAGTGGTCCTACAGATAATTCTGGTAAAAGTGGGTCGAAAACAAATCTAGCTTATCAAAGAAATAATGCAAGAAATGCATCAGGAGTAAATTATCCTATTGAACCAGATATATTGAAGTGTAGTGATTTGACTTTATGTTCATTATCAAATCCAGAGTTATTCTTCTTAGAAGCAACAACTAATAGTTGTATTTGTAAAAACTCTAGAAAAGCATCATCAACTTTAATTGCTCAACCACTCAATTGTGTGTAAATTAATATGGTATTATTTTGTTTGTTATGGAAATATTTTTTAAGGATAAAAATTATAAAAATAATTAAAAAAATTCACTCTATTTTATCTTCAATTTTCTTAGATTCTTTTATATAACTAGCATTCTCTAAATCTAATACTGTTTCCTTCATTTTCTCTTTATTTGTTAAATCAATACAACATTTCAATCCTATTTTTTCTGCCATTCCATTAACTCTCTTCAAATACTCAATCTTTTGTTCTGGTTTTAATATTGTCATATGTCTAACACTTTCCAAAGTAACACAACAATCAGGTTTTAATAAATTCACAATTTCAGGATTATCCAATAAATGAACACTTACATTTGAAAATACGACACGATGGAATAAATGATTAAATCTTTTCTTCTTATACATATTATTAAAATCTCCTGTGATGAAAAACACTTTAATATTATCAAATGATTGGATGATTTCTAAAGCTGTCATTTCAGCTCTTTTTTCTTTCTCTTTTAATAAATCTTCTTCTTCTTCTTCTTTTGTTTCTGTATTTTCTTCTTCTTCCTTTATTGTATTTAATTTATTAATATTCTCTTTTGGAAGTTCAGGAGTATCTTTACTTGCAGATGGTGGTGTTGGAGTTGATTTATCTTCTCTCATATCCTTAGGTTCTTCATTCTTTTCATCATCATTCAAACCACTAAATATCTATTAATAACAAATATAATAATAATAATAATATACATCATGTTCTTTTCTCATTTTATAGATTCTACCTGTTTCAATCTCAGTAAAATAACACAACAAATTATATACACTAACTTCACAACAATTATGTCTCCATTGTTCAGCTCCAGTACCTTTATTCAAAACTAAAAACAAATCCTTAGCATAATTATTAGACTTATAACAATCAATACCAAATGTAATATAAGGAGAAATAGTAATATCAGTCCATAAACCTCTTCTTAATAACGCTTTTCCTCTCTCATGACCTTCACAATAAGATATCATTGTTCTATTTGGCTTGTTATAGACTTGATCACCAAATTCAAATCCTATTCCTGTTGTTCTCCATGTCTTATAAAGTTTCTTATGAATTATACCTGCTGTATCATGCACACCATTCATATTGTAATCCCAATCGATTAGATTAGTTCTATTATCATATCTGTCTCTGTAGGAATGACGTAATCTGTCATCATATAGTCGTTCTATATCACATGGTATTCTTGAATCGTATGACTTTAATACTTCTTCTATCTCATCTTTTTCTTTATATTTTAGACAGGAAAAATCGACAATATCATTAAGAAAACCTTGATTATTGCATAATAGGTTGATTAATGATTTAGATTGTTGATATACATATGATTCAGTTCTTTCCTATAATTAAATATAGAAACATGAATGTTTATATACTTGTAACAGTATATTTCCATATACTTCTAACCATGTGTTTATTCTAGTTCGAATAGGCATTGACCAGTCTGTAGCAATTTGCATCATTAGTAAATCTTTGGTAATTACTTCAATTGGTTTGTCATAAATATAGAAATGAATAGCTTGATTTCCATGCAATCTACGCCTTTCAGAAATGGTCTTTAGAATATGTCTAATATCACCTGGTTCTACTAATAAAATATTGTAAGGCTCATCTTCATGCTGTACTATTTAATTGATATACTTAATTGGATTATACAAGGGAATTGATTGTACAATTGAGGAGTTTCATATAAATTCATAGCAGGAGAGAACCCCCACATGTGATGTACTCCAATATTTAGATCAGCCTATAGAAATAAACACTTCATCAAATACCATTTTAAAAACAAAAATAAGAAACGGATTAGTGAAACGGATAGATCTATAAAAAATGCATAGAGGAAATGAAGCGTTTATGAAAATAATTAATTCTCCTATAAGTGGTGATGATAATGAAAACGGCCATAATAAGAAGGGAATTAACAAACAAATTGATTCTACAAATAATAGCTTAGAAACAACTATCATAAATGATAAAAAAGAATGTGATGATGCTAGCGTAAATAAGAGTAGCAGTGGTGAGATATTTTGTGAGAAAGAAAGGAATGAAAAAGAAATACCAAGTAACATAACTTCAGCATCAGTAACACCACCAAGAAGTAATTTATTTCCTCCTCCTCCTCCTTCTTCCCCATCCACAACAAAACCATCAAAACCAAGTAATTTATTTGGTATATCAAATCCATCTACTTCTTCTTCTTTACCTTCTGCTTCATTAAATAGTGGTTTATTTGGGAATATATCTCAATCAAGAACAATATAAACTTCATTGTTTGGATGATCTCAGCCAACCAATGTTATTTAATAACACAAAAACAAAAATTAAAATTCTTCAAAGCTTGATAATAGTTTGTGTTCCATGAAATTCATTTATTTGATATTTTGCTTATCTGTTTGTTTTGCCTCAGAATTCAGATTCTCAACTGCTATTGGAGATCACATGGTTCTTCAAGTATATTTATTATTTCTATTAACTCTGATTTTGTAGAGAGCTCCCGAAAGAGCAGCAATATGGGGATATGCAGGTATTGATGATGAAGTGAGGGTGAAATTTGATGGAAATGAATATATAGCAAATCGTGAAGGAAAGTATAACTAAACATTGTTATTTATGAAATTGAATAGTCGTTGGAAAGTGTTATTACCTCCAACCGAAGCATCTAATAAAGTATATGAAATATCAGCTTCTACAAGTAATGGTGAAACCATTTCAGTTTCAGACATACTATTTGGAGATGTTTGGTTTTGTTCAGGTCAATCTAATATGGAGATGGTACTAAATCAAGATCGAAACGGTAAAGAGACGATGGCTGAAGCTGGAAATTACACTCAAATTCGATTATTAACAATTTCTCGAGGTTGGGATATTAACAAAACTGTGGATGATTTAAGCATATCAGATTATAGACAGTTATGGAGTGTGAACAGTCCTAGTGCTTTAGATGGAGGAAAGACTTTCTCATATTTCAGTGCTGTTTGTTATTATTATGGATTAGAATTACATAAAACTCTAAAGATTCCAATTGGATTAGTTTCATCATCCTTTGGTGGAAGTCTTATTGAAGCTTGGTCAACTCCTAACGTTATTAATAGTTGTAGTAATATTGCTTGGGAAGGAAACAATGAAGGTAATAAACATCCTGGTGCATTCTTTAACAAGATGATTCATCCTTTATTAAACATGACAATAAAAGGAATGATTTGGTATCAAGGCGAAGAGAATGTAAAGTTCAATCCTGGAAATATAAAACACAATGATGGTTATCCATGTTTATTTAGACATTTTATTGAAGAATATCGAAGATTATGGAGTTTAATTCCAGGAACTACCAATAATAATTTCCCTTTTGGATTTGTTCAGCTCAGTGGATATTGTCCAGGTCCAAATCATTTGTGTAATAATGATATAGGAGTTGGTAACTTAAGATTTGCTCAAACTGTAGAACAAGGATTTGTTCCTAATAAATATTTACCCAATACATTCATGGCAGTATCAATGGATTTGCAAGATCCTTATTCTTCATCTGGTGAAATTCATCCTGGATATAAGAAGATAATAGGAGAAAGATTAGCAATGGGTTCTTTTCATTATGCGTATGGTTTAAATAGTTATACAAATGGTCCATCTTATGAAAGTTGTGAGATTAATGGTGATGAATTGATTGTAAATTTAACAAGATCAATGTTTTATGAAGATGAAATCGAGATAAGACACAATTATGGATTTGAAGTGAATGTTGGAAATTCTTCAAATGCAGTATGGAAGAAAGTATCAATAAAAAGCAATAAAGATATGAGTGTAGTAGTTGATGTGAAAGGAGTGAAGAATATAGTTGGTTTGAGATATATTTGGGGAGATAACGCTTGTTGTCCAGAATCCTATGAAGGTAAATCTGGTTTTACTTGTGGTATATTAAACTGTCCATTATATGGTAAACAGTCAAAATTACCAACTCCTGGTTTTATATCTAAAATCGTTGATGGAGTATGTTTATTATAAACACTTTTGTAAGAAAATTACAGAATTCTTCATTGAATATTTGTTTAAGAGGATGAAAAATAAAAATAACATCGAACTTAACTCAAACTTATGTTATTTGTAATTTGATTGGATAATGAATTATTGATGAATAAACACAATCTAGATGAGATGTCAGAGAAAGTAGCTGAAATATGTTATTGTATGTTCATGTTTTTATTATTTATAGATAATGACGAAGATGTGGAACAAATCAGGTCATTGTATTTGAGAATAACCCATGAGTATTTATTCTCTGTAATTTTTTATTTATATAGTGAAAAGGATATACTGGATTTGGAAGTGTTCTACAATTCATTTCAAATACCTACACAAGAACTCTATGAAAATATTTTTAGTAAATATAGTATTTTTGTATATTTTATGATTTAGATAAAATTAGGTGGAACAGTTTCTTTCAAATAGTGTCAATACTCTGCTTTGGAAGGTTAGATTTACTGCTGCCATGTATATTTTTGGAGTATATGCTTTATCAATAGTTACAATGCTAATAAATGGCATTTTTTCTAGTGATACATTTATTAATGAAGTATATACGTACTATTCACTCTTTTTATATAGAAACAATTTGAAAGATTTATGAGATGTATTGGTTTAGAATCAGAAATAGGCCCATTTCTAAAACATTTTAAATTAAGACTACCAATAAGTTATAACATACTACAAACACATCTAGCAGAGTATAACATATTAAAGAATCATTTATATTCAAATCAATCATATTTAAGAAGTTTTATATTTCCAAAGAGAAAAGCTCAAGAAATAGTGAATAGATATATCAATCTAGAAAGTAGATACAATTATAAAATCACGCACAGAGGACAATCACCTACACAAACATGTTTACATAGATTAATGTCTTGTTTTTCTTCAGAAAATAGTATTTATAGTTTAAAAGATTGTGCAAATTTTGATTATGAAGTTCCTATTCCTGATATTGAGAGAAATATAACCCAAATTGTTTTCTATTTCCAAATGCTTTTCTTTCCTAATAGTAATATACCATCTAACGACTATCATTTACCAAATCGATCAATTCAAATAATTAAGAAGCAAGGATCTACATATTCAATAGCACTAACACCTAGATCTTTTAGTAGAATGAAAAATCATTGTTCATGTGTTAAATTGAATCAGGATTGTTCAAAATGTTCAAGAGTGTTTGAAAGTTACAGATTTAATTATGATACTTCTGCAAGTTTTATAAATAAAACTGAGTCAAAGTGTCCTATTAAATCTACAGGTATATCTTTAGTGAGTAATGATTTTGGAAATAACTATCGCTATAAATCATTTTGTCCTTCAAATTCAATTGTTCCAGAAGAAAAAGTTTGTGAAATAAACGTTAAAGCTGAATTATATACAGTTTCTCCTAAATCTCCCAAATCACCCAAATGTCAGTAAATTGTATTTTTAGATTATTTATTTCTATACATATGCGCATATTTGGAATAGTATTATAACACTTTAGTTTTAATTTTTTATTTTTTTTATTTTGGTGTTTCAAAATTTTCATTTCCTAAGAATATCAAGCCGAATAATTAGTTCAAGCTAAATTCATTTTTAAATGTTTAATAATCGGTCATTCACGTCACCTTCAATAACTACAACATCAACTTCGTTGTTTGGATCACCTCAGCCAAACAATGTATTTGGAAATAATAATCAAACTTCAAGTATTTTCGGAAATACCACTTCAAATAATGGTTTATTTGGAGGAACAATCAACAATTCATCATTTGGAGCAGGTAATAGTAATGCATTTGGAGCAGGTAATAATTCTTTTGGAAGTAATACAAATGGTAGTATTTTTGGTAATAATACTACTCAGAATCCCAGCAGTATATTTGGTCAGTCTAACAGTGGAAGTGTATTTGGTTCTAGTTCTAGTAAAGGAACAAATCAATATAATGACACAACTTCAGAATCTTTAGGTAGAAATCCAAACTCTTCAAATGTATAAATATTAATTATATCAATTAATAAAAATAAATAGAAAAACAAAGTAAACTGTTCGTTTATAAAACATCATATCTATTTCATGAATCAATATGAAAAGAAACCAATAACCTTACTTCGTAGTGAAGATTATGAAATAAACAAATCAAATGGAGGTAATGCAGTTGGTGTTTTAGGTGGTGTAAGTAATAATAATGTAACAAATGGCTTATTTGGAGGAAATACAACAAGTAATACCTTTGGAAATGGAAGTGGATTATTTGGTGGAAATACAACCAATACAACAACAACAGGAGGAGGATTATTTGGAAGTAATAATAATAATTCATCCTTTGGAGGTAATAATGGTGGATTATTTGGTGGAAATACAACCAATACTACAACAACAGGAGGAGGATTATTTGGTCAAAATAATACAGCCACAACAACAACAGGATTAGGTGGAGGTTTATTTGGAGGAAATAGTGTATTTGGAGGTAATAACAACAACACTAGTACAGGTGGTATATTTGGAGGTGGTATGAATAACACAACAACAACAACAACAGGTGGATTATTTGGTCAAAATAATAATAATAATACATCAGGAAATGGAGGATTATTTGGTCAGAATAACAAGCCAACTGGTGGTTTATTTGGTGGTGGAATAACTAATACAACATCTAATACTAGTGGTGGTGGTGGTGGTGGTGGATTATTTGGAGGAAATACTTCTAACACAACAGGTGGTTTATTTGGTACTCCTACAGCTAATACAACAACAGGAATAGGTGGTGGTTTATTTGGGGGAAATACAGCAACTACAAATACTACTCCAGGATTTGGTGGAGGTTTGGGTGGTGGTATATTTGGAAGTAATACAGTAAATAATAATCCTATAGGTGGTGGTGGTGGTTTATTTGGTCAAAATAATACCAATAATAATCCATTAGGAGGAAATACTGGTGGTGGTTTATTTGGTAGTAGCAATACTACAACAGGTGGTGGTTTATTTGGTCAAAATACTAATACTACAATTGGAGGTGGTGGTTTATTTGGAGGCAATAATAACAACAATGCTAATAAACCAGGTGGATTATTTGGAACTCCATCAACTACAACAACAGGGTTAGGTGGTGGTTTGTTTGGAGGTGGTAATACTTCAACCAGTTTATTTGGTGGTAATAATAATAATAATAATAATACTGGAGGTGGCTTATTTGGTGGAAATACTACTACAGGTTTAGGTGGTGGTTTATTTAGTGGAAATAATAATAATAATAATAATAATAATAATAATAATAATAAGCCAGGTGGTTTATTTGGTGGTAATACATCAACTGGTTTTGGATTAGGTAGTGGTGGAAGTAGTAGTTTATTTGGTGGCAGTAATAATAGTACAGGTATAGGAAGTGGATTATTTGGAGGAAATACAAACACTGGTTTAGGAGGAGGTTTATTTAGTCAAAATAATAATAATAATCCATTAGGTGGTGGATTATTTGGTCAAAACAACAATAATAATAATAATAATCAGAATCAATTAAACTCTCAATTTACAGAACAAATTGTTGATTCATGTAAGAAAGAACCATATACTCAAGGTGAATTTGGTTTAGTGAAAATTGGTCAACAAATAGATCATTGTGCTCAAGCAGCTGGTGTTAGTAATACAGCAACAGTAGAGAATACTTCCTTAGCAATAAAACCAAATACAATTTCATTACCATCTTTACCTTCCCATTCTGCAATCTTATCAAAATCTTTATTTAATCAGAAGAATACTGATTGTGTAATTGCTCCACCCAGTATTATAAATAGATGTAGTA
Organism: Proteromonas lacertae; assembly: GCA_002245135.1. Lineage (NCBI taxonomy): Eukaryota > Bigyra > Opalinata > Proteromonadidae > Proteromonas > Proteromonas lacertae. Next base: position 3,060 of record NGBS01000378.1, on the reverse strand, counting down.
AGATTAAGCAATTAATTATTACTCAACCAGTGAATGATGATGATGAAGGTGATGAAGAAAGAGATTTTATTTCTGATGAAGTAATTCCTGTTATTAATTCTCCTCATATTTCACCAATTAAACCTGATGAATCTGATTATTATAAGACATTAAGTGAAGATGAATTGAGTAAAGAAGAAATAGAAGAGAATGATGATGATGATGATGATGAAAATGATGATAGTAATTATTCTACAACTGAGAGTGAATCGGAAAATGATTCTGTGAAAAGATCAAATCCTGTCTCACCAATAGTGAAAGCAAAACATCATAAAAGTGATAATGATAGTGATAGTGGAGATAATAAAAATAGAAAGAATAATAGAATTATATCTGATGATTCTTCAACATCTTCATCATCATCACCTTCTGAAGATGAAGGAGATGATGAAAAGGAAGAAGAAGAAAATAGTGTAGTACCAAAATGTACAAAAGAAGATTATATCATATTCCCATCAATTTGTAGTTTAAAATCCAAGACAAAATCACAATTATCATCTATCAGAGACTTTTCAATTTGTCATAAGAATATTGGTAGTATATTGTGGTTAGGAAATACAGATGTTAGAAATATTAATATTGATGAAAATGTAATTATTGATTTAGATCAGAATAAAAGACCATTCGTTGAAGTAAAGAGTGAAAAAGTACCTACACTTAATAAAACAGCTATTGTTACACTGTATCAAATAAAAAAACCTCAGAATGTTGACTTAAACGAGTTTAAGAATAAATTAATGAAAAGAGCAAAGAAAATGGATGCTACTCATCTTGATTATGATGAAATATCATCTCAATGGAGATTTCAAGTTGAACATTTCAGTAGATATAGTTTTATGGAAGAAGAAGATGATGATGATGATATTAATGATAATAGAAATAAAACAACAACAACAACAGTTCATCCAACAGTTAATCCATTTGTAACTTCCAATAATATTATTTCAATAATTCCACAACAACAACAACAACAACAAACATCTACTCTTAGATTCAATAGAAATATTCAACCAAAAGCATCATCATTAGGAATGGAAGAAGAAGAAGATAATAATAAAAGTCAAATGAATCAATCATCAAATATCTCATTTTCAAATAGACCGCAATTACCAAAAATAGAATTCAATAGATTACCAATGAAACAATGTCCATGTTATAACTTATTAAAAGAAGTAGTAGGTGGAGAAATCAATAACGATTCTGTCCATGCATTTTCAGTATATTGTAGAGATAGAAGCAGACCAGCTTACCTTTCATTTAATAACAAAATTATTTCAATTCAAACAAAGAATTATTCACTTGTTAATTGTTATGCAGTTCCTCAAACACACTCTTTAGTTAATTACGATGAAATGAAATTGTTATTACATTCATTATTAAATATTACTGAAATACCAAATAATAGTGATGAAGATGATAATAGTTCAAGTAGTAGTGATTCTGATAATGAAATGAATGGTAATAACTATTACAATAAACCATTTAGATTTGGTCCAATATCCAATGTATATGATTTTCTTTCTGATTATTCATCATCATCTTATCCTCCAGTAGTATCTGCAATGTTTTCATTATTATTATCGTTATATCTACCTAGAGATAGTAAGAATGAAATACCTAACTATATTCATGAAATACAACCAAATTCAACAATTACAAATGATTACAATGATGAAGATGAGAATGATGATAATAATGAGAAATTTCAAACTTTATTATATCGTAAAGAAAGAATATCCGAATGGTTTATCAGTATAATAACCAATTTAACATTACCAGAACCAGTTAATATATACCAAAAGATATTATACTATTTATTACAGAATGATATAGAATCAGCAACTAATGAAGCGTTTAATAATAAGGATTACAATTTATCACTATTATTAAGTCAATTGAATGGAGATATAACAACAACAGCAAGAACAATTGATAATAATTCTGATGAAATTACACCAATGAAGTTACAATTGGAATGTTGGAAGAAATATAAAATTATAAATAAAATGAATAAAGATTTATTGAATATTTATTATATATTATCAGGTGAGATACAATTAATACAACTACCATCAAATATTTCAAAGTTACCTTGGATATGTTATGTTGCATTATATTATTGGTATGGTAATAGAAGTTGTGGAAATTTGTTATTATCATTACAATGTTTTAAGAAATATAATGAATATTTAATACATCCAAATCCATTGTTTTATGGTAATAATAATAATAATAATAATAATAATAATAAAAGGAGAAGAACTTGTATTTTATATCACTTATTATGGTATTATGCTGATGAAAACTATGATATTTGCCATTTATTAGATAATTGCAGTATATCTACAAACTCACATGATTATTTATTCACTTGGATCTTATATTATATAATTATAGCAATTAATAATTACGATATTAGTGAAAGTGATTTGAAGAATCAAGTTTATATTAATAATTCATTAATTGAACAATTAGAAGCTAATGGTTTGTGGGAATGGGCTATTTATGTGGGAAGTTTAATCAGAAGAGTGAAATCAGAAGTGTGGTTTGTAGAGAAGTGCTTGAAAGAAATATTCCTGAAGAAATGAATCAAAAATATAAGACAATTAAACAGTTTTTGGAAGAAAATATGATAATCAGTTTAGAAGAAGTTGAAAATGCAGAGAGAATGAGTAGATATTAAATTCTTTTTATTCTTTTTGTTTATTGAAAATATATTCGTTTCGCTAATTTTTTAGTTTTTTAAAAAATGAATGGCTTCATCATATTTCGTATTAGTAATATTTCTTTAATTATATTTAGTCGTACTGACTATTGTTTTACAGTCAGTAACTGCTAAAGAAGTTGAGAGAGTTGGAATGAATATTCTGACTTTAGATGAAGATAAATTATCTTCATTTTATTATGTTGCCAATTACAAACACTCATACGCTGTTCATAGAGAATAATTACCTATATGATATTGAAAGATCAGTTGATTATGTTTATTATGCTGTATTTACAATAAAATCCGAAATAGTT
>NGBS01000688.1:0-18722 GCA_002245135.1 Proteromonas lacertae | reverse complement strand
AAAATATCCATTAGAAAAACCAAAATAATGATTTATACGAATTATTCCCTGAAGAGAAGGAAGCTATTGACAAATTCTTAGAAATTTGTGACAAATTCGAGCAGCGAAGATAAAAATCTCTATAATGAGAGCAATGCCTGAATGGATCAAGAAATTAATGAAAAGTAGATTTACATTTAAAGACAGGTTTCTTTGAATTCTCATGTCAATCTTATATGGAAATGATTGAGAAATTGACAAAGAATAAAGAGTTACAGATAATATTAGGTTATACATTTGCTGATTTTGGAACTTTCCCAACCAAAGCATCGATTATTATGACACAAGCATTACATGATCATTATCTGTATAAATATATATTCATTTTTTTATTAATTTTATTTTAATAGACATGGAGCATATTATCCAGTTGGTGGATCTGCCCAAATCTCAGCGAATATTATCAATAACTTAGAAAAGAGGAAGCAAAGTATTAGTTAGAGCAGATGTCACTAGAATAGTATTAGATGAAAGTGGTAAAACTGCAATTGGTGTTGAAGTAACTAAGGCCAATAAGAAGATTATAATCAAAGCTCCAATTGTTATATCATCTGTAGGTGCATATAACACATATGCTCATTTATTGAGTGATACAGTATATTCATCATTAACACCTTCTTCATTATTGAGTAATGCTATCTCATTTTGTACAATATTTATTGGATATAAGTATATATATATATATATATATATATATATATATTATTTATTTATTATTTTATTTAAATAGTAAAAGTGATAATGAGTTAGGAGTATCACCAACACAATCATTTTATTTCCATAAAAATGATCTACGAGAGATGGAAAAGTGGTACGATCTATCCTATGAAGATGCTATTAGATCAAGAATACCTGTTTTATTCATATCCTTCCCATCTAGTAAAGATCCAACATGGAAAAATAGATATCCAAATAAAACAACTTGTGAAGTTGTTCTACCAATTCCTTACAGATGGTTTGAGAAGTGGAATACAGCTAATAGACCAAGATATAGAGGTGAAGAGTATAATAATATAAAAGAAGTGATTTATAAAATCGCCTATGAACAAATGTTGGAGATTTATCCACAATTAAGAGATGAAGAAGTTGCTTATCATGAAGTTGGTACTCCTTTGACGAATGAATCATTTTTAAGAGCTCATAACGGAGTGATCTATGGATTGGATCATAATACTGATAGATTCTCACCAGAAAATGCTTTATTTTTAGATGCTAGTATGATTTTCATAATCTTTATATTTTTTAATTGTATATAGAAACTCAAATTAAAAATTTATATTTGGGCTGGTCAAGATATATATTCAGCTGGTGTTGGAGGTGCTGCGTTCTCAGCGTTTATGTGTGTAAGCGAAATTTATAGAGAGCCTGTTATACTTGATCTAATTATCTTGAAATCTCTAGGCAAATAAAAATAAAAGATATAAGTTCGTAACTGCATTGGATTATTAATTGTGTTTATTTTCGGTTACTATGATATGACAAAATCTTAAAAGTTCGAGTTAGAAATTCGAGCCAATAGAATTTTTTTGGTTTATTACTAATAAATCACATTTTACTTATTTATTTTTACTGTAAATACTACTTTATAAATTAATACATATGGGATCGAAGTGCTCTGCTGAAGAAATAACTCCTCCTATGACACCTGTCAGTTGTGCTTCACCTACAGTGCCTAGTGTATTTATAATGATTAATTATCACTCGTATAGCCTGCTAGAACACCATTACACGAACTATTTCCACAGATGAAAAAAGAAGAAAAAGAATTTAAAAATTATCAGGTCCAATCTCAGTCAAAAAACTATGATAATATCAATCACATACGCTGGGGAAGTGCTCTACATCAAGGAAGCAAGCCAGAGATGGAAGATCTTTTAACTGTCAAAGTAACTACAAAGAGTGATGAGAGTTTTAATTTTTTTGGAATGTATTGTCTATTAATTATATTCTTACTAGATATGATGGTCATTGTGGAATAGATACTGCAGATTATGTGAATGAGAATTTAAGTAAGAATTTTTTCAATGATCCATCATTTCCTAGTAATATAGAATTAGCTCTAAAAAACCAGTTTTCAAAAAACAGATGTAGATTTCGAGAAACAATACAAAGATGGAAGTGGATCAACTGCTGTAACGTTAATAGTATCAAATAGCAAATTATATTTCGCAAATATTGGTGATTCTATTGCAATAATCTCAAAACTCTCGAAGAAAGGTGAAGCTGAGGTAGTTTCAGAAATTCATCGTCCAACTAAAGACAATAAAGAAGAAATTGACAGAATAAGAAATGCCTGTCCTACAATACAAATAAATCATGGGCGAATTCAGAATGGCTTATCTGTAAGTAGAGCTTTTGGAGATTTTGGATTAAAGAAATTCTCTAATTATTATCAACAACAATGTACTGATAATAGTAATATAGTATTTAATGATGATGTTGTTAGTAACGTTCCTGCTGTAAATATTGTAGATTTGAATGATGATGTTCATTTTTGTATTATAACAAGTGATGGGTTGACTGATCTATTTAAACCTAATTTTGTATAAGTATGTATTTATATAATGAATTAGCTTGTTAAATGTGTATATGAAGAATTGGAGAAAGGTAATATTAATACTGATTTAATTGCTACGAATTTGATAAACCATGCAACCAGACTTATACCGACGTATGATATTTTATGTTATATTTGTCATAGTACTCCTGTTGTTGACAATTTAAGTGTTATTATAGTATTTTTCAATCAATTTTAGTATCCAACTATAATTAATTTAATTTATTAAAACATTATAACTATAGTGATTTGTTGTTTTTATGGATAATAATGAATTGATAATAATTGCTATTGAATAAAAAACAAGCAAAAAAGAAAAAAATAAGCGAAGACCCGGGATTGAACCGGGGACATCTCGATCTGCAATCGAACACTCTACCACTGAGTTATCCCCGCACTGATATTCTCCACTAATCTCTTGCATATAAACAATTCTGTTTTTCTTTTCCATCATAAAAACATCAGTTATATAAATTACTGCTTAAAGAATAGTGTTTAATTTACTAGAGTTATAAATATTCTAAACCAGGCCAACTAGGTTTATTTTTACCTACTTTTACTAAAGATGTGTTAAATAATTCAATAAACTACATAATATAATACACATTTCAAAAATAATATACTTGTTCATCCATAAAACGATGTTTTGGAAATGAATGTAAACGATATTCTGTTTGAATTGCAACTATACTCCATTGTTGAACTTTTCTTAAACAACCAACCAATAATCCAGTCCTATGTTTGCCTTTATTGCAATGAATTAACATTGGATGATTTTCAGTGTTTAATACATGCTGTAAAGCTTCAACTATTTTATCTTCAGGGATTAAAACAAAAGGTTCCTATTATTATTCTTAAATGAATATAGCATACATTATTTCCTGTTACACCACATTGAATCAATTGAATTCCATTCTCTTTCATAAACTCCAAGTTTAATTCTGGGTAATCTTCCATAATTAATGTCCTATTTCATAAAAACAATATCAAAATACAATATTGTTTTTATTCCTAATTTTTTTAAGAATGGTAGATTCTTCTTTTGTGGAAAACTACCTACATGACTAAATAACTATTTAATTCATACTTCGATACAACCCTATTTCCACTTGTGCAAAATTACTTGGTGGACAATACTCAATATCATCTCCCATTCACTTCTAATTTAGAAAAACAAATTACAACGGTCAAACTTCAGTCAAGCCAGTAATTTGTTTTTTCATGGTTCAAAGAGCACAGATAATTATAGGTCCAGCCGGAACTGGTAAAGTATTTTATTTTATTTTAAAATCCTATTAGTCAACTTATTGTAATACAATATACGAGTATTGTGTATCTCAAAAGAGAAGCGTGAGGATTATTAATTTAGATCCTGCAGCGGACAATTTACCATATAAATGTGATTTAGATATAAGAGACTTAATCACACTTGACGATGTAGTAGATGAACTGAATTATGGACCTAATGGTGGACTTGTTTATTGCATGGAGTATAACATTGTTATTACTAAACAAAAATAGATATTTAGTAGAAAATATCGATTGGCTTCATGATAGTTTTAGTGAATTTGGTGAAGATGAGTATTTCTTAATTGATTGTCCAGGTCAAGTTGAATTTTTCACTCATTTCCCAATGTTAAAAATAATAGTAAAACATATGGAAGATTGGAATATTCGAATGTGTTGCGTTTATTTAATGGATTGTTTATTTGTAACAGATCCAACCAAATACATATCAGGTGCATTAATGGGAATGTCATCAATGATTCAATTAGAATTGCCTCATTTAAATGTACTGTCAAAGTGTGATTTATTGAAGAAAGAAGAATATGAAGAGTTTTTAACTCCTGATGGTTTGTCTTTGTGTGATAAGTTAAATAAAAAAATGGATGAAAGATATCATAATTTAAATGTTCAATTATGTGATTTAGTATATATATATATGTATTATATAATTGATAATAGTTGGATAGTTATGATTTAGTCTCATTTTTACCATTGAACATAAATGATGAAGATAGTGTAGGTAATATATTATTGCAATGTGACTTGTGCACTCAATTTGAAGAAGATCAAGAACCGATTATTCGAGAAGATGAATTTGAAGGAGATGAAAATGAAGATAAAGATAATAATAATGTCTGTTATGAATAAGAATTGTTTATTTTTTAGTTATTGTTATTTGTTATGTTTATAAATCACCCAAAACGTAATACTATTTCAGGGGACTTTTTTTTTTAGCCTAGGTTCAAATTTTGAGCCTTACTTTTTTTTAGCTAGTCCGATAGTTTCTAAACTTCGATATTAAACTTAATTAGGTCAAAAACATATAACTAATCTATTCTAAAAAAATTGAAGCTTTCTTATTTCTAATTGAAAACATAATTAATCTCTATTTTTGCATTTCGCTTTTATGTGCATAAATCAGTTATGCATTATCACTGCACTTAGGATCTCCAGTTTATTTTGTTATTAAGCTGATAATGGATGAGAAAAAAGCAAAATAAATTTCTTAACACAAGCTTTTGATTTGACAAACTATCTTGATTTTTATTTTTTGAGCCTACGCATTGTATATGCACTATATACTTATCTAATAGGTTCTGTTATAAATTGTGAATTAACTGCTGATAATATATGGAGTTATGAAGTGAAATATGATAAAAATGACCTAAAATGTCTAAATCGAGACGAATTCGTATTATCATATATAGTTATGTTTGTGCATCACAGGATTCAATGTTATATTTAGCAAAATATGATTTAATACTTGAATATTTGAAACAATTTCGTCTGGTTGGCTCTATAACTCTTTGTAGTTTATTCTGTAGTTACTATACTCAATATATTTAGAAAATAATAATATTTAAATAGCAAGAGTAACATTAGTTGAAATCGATATAATCACAGGTATATTAACAAAATAAGGAATATAAAAGAATACTATTTTCTTTTCTTATGTTGTCACTTATTTCAATGTATTATTAAATAGGAAATCGGACTATATAAAGGTATAATATAATTAATTGTAAAGTTTCAACATATATGTCAAGAATATTACAAATACTATAAGTAGTTCGCTCAAGATGTTATTTCTTAATACACTATGCTGCAATGGGACAAGCATAAAAATAATATTCGTTGATAATAAAACTAAATTAATTTTACACAGAAATCTATCATTCGAAAAGGAAGAACTACAAATAAGAATTATAGAAAGTAGATTTTTCTTGTTGAATATTAAATAATTTATTTATTATTTATGTTGTTATTATTATAGTTAAAATAACACATGCTACAAATATTTATGAATGGGATAGAATGAAAAATGAAATGAACAATATTTTCGCTTGTATTTAGTAGCTAAAAATTCTTATATCTTTTTTTATCAATCAATAATTAAAGTAATTGTCAGCATAAATAAATAAATAATAAACACAAAATATAAATAATATATATAATTAAGTAATTAAAAGAATTATTTGTTAATATTATTATCTATAAATAATAATACGTTATCAAAGTTATCTATCTTTTTATTTAATAAATAAATAAGAGTGATAATAATTAACTGTCCATCAAATGAAATATTATTATAATTATTATTAATAAATAAACAAAAATCATGTTTGTTTATTCTATCATACATTAATGAAGTTAATTCATCATATATACCTGTAATACAGTATTGATCAATTTCATTGATCATATTGACATTAAAACATTGTTTAATACTTTGACATGTCATATTAATTTCGCTTTCTGAAATAATCAAACTATTACTCTCACAATATCTTGATATATCATTTTTATTATTACCCTCATTAACAGTACTATTATAATTTTGACTTTCTTTATCAATAATTTCATTTATATCTTCTGGATATTCTAAACGACCATTATAATTTGTAATATTAGTTTGACTATTAAAATAATCTTTGAAGCACTCGTTGGATATCATTTCACTTATACAAACATTAATATTACATCTTATTCTAGCATATAGAATGTGATCGCAAGGAACACCGCTTACTTCTTGATAGCCGCATGAACAAATAAGAGTAGAATCGTTCCTTGATATATAAAATTCGTTATTCACCACATAGCTGTTTTCATCTTCTTTATATGCAGTATAGTAGTTTTCAGACAACAGCTGCAATTGATTATACAAATTTGAACTGCATTCTTTCCATAGAATTGATGAATAATATAAACATTCTTTTTCTTGTATTTGGTTGTTTATTTCATCAATTTCTTCTTTATATAAGTTTTGTAAAACTTCTAATAATCCATCAAATCTCACTCTTTTATTATATAATTCTTTTTTTATTTTATAATTATTAAATTCTACATTTCCTGTTGAATGAATCCCATATACTCCATACTGCTTTATTCCTTCTTTAGTAAAATATACTTTATATTTATCATCGGCTTCATCTACAATTTTTTGTTTTTCGCTTAAACTAGGAGCTTTTATATACTTGTATATTATTCTTTTTAACTCTGTTTCTTTCAAATACAGAAATAAATGATAAGTATCAAACACGAAGTTTATACCTAAGCTTCTTAAGACGCTGACAACAGCTTTTTCTTTGTCATGCACAACGTTTATTATGTTGCAATACTTCTGTAAATGGCCATATATAAACAGATAATCTTCTTTATTTCTTGTAGTCATAATTGCATAAGCAACTAACAATATTAGTTTAGGTGATACAGCACAATAAACCAAATAAGCTGCTCTTTTCCAAGCAAACTGTTAAATGTTCCATCAGCTAAAAGCGTTGTGTACTTCTTTAAATGTATTTCATCCATTATAACCAACATTACTGATTTACTTTTATAGTATTTATAATTATTGATTATCATTTTAAAAAATTTGTATTTACCATCAATTATATCTTTTAGATTCTTTTTTTCTGTAATTATTTGATTTTTTATTTGTTGTTTGACTTCTTTCGATATTATATATTTCATTTCTATGATTTTGATTATATTAGGTACCTTTAAAGCGCTGTTATTTACTAATATATTAACGTCATTTTTTATTTCACTTGTCATTGTTTCTATCATTTTTAAACTCTCATATTTTCTTACTTCATGATTATGACTTAACCTATAGCTACATCCTGTTAGTTTATATTTAACTGTAAAACTACATCCAACTTCTTTGCAGTAGAACGCTAATTCGTTAACATTATAGTGAACTCTGACTTTGAAATTTCTTTGACGGCTGTATATATGCACTACAAAATAGAAAATCTCCTTGTTTTTGAACCTGAGCTGAAATATATTATCATTAATTTCTTCAAACGATTCTATGGGAGGATATTTTTTTGCTATCTCTTTAAGTCTTTTACTTCTGCCGTCCAGAATTGAATACTTCTTCTCAGCTGTTGAAAATGTAGGTAAATCTACCTCGCCATTATCAATTATCAATTTATTCATAAAAACTACATTAGAAACATACCATTATAACAAAATAATTATTATATATACATATATATTCTATTAAAAATGACTAATGATTTTTGTAACGGTTATTTATTATATTATAAAAATTTTTAGCTACTAAATACAAGCGAAAATATTGTTCATTTCATTTTTCATTCTATCCCATTCATAAATATTTGTAGCATGTGTTATTTTAACTATAATAATAACAACATAAATAATAAATAAATTATTTAATATTCAACAAGAAAAATCTACTTTCTATAATTCTTATTTGTAGTTCTTCCTTTTCGAATGATAGATTTCTGTGTAAAATTAATTTAGTTTTATTATCAACGAATATTATTTTTATGCTTGTCCCATTGCAGCATAGTGTATTAAGAAATAACATCTTGAGCGAACTACTTATAGTATTTGTAATATTCTTGACATATATGTTGAAACTTTACAATTAATTATATTATACCTTTATATAGTCCGATTTCCTATTTAATAATACATTGAAATAAGTGACAACATAAGAAAAGAAAATAGTATTCTTTTATATTCCTTATTTTGTTAATATACCTGTGATTATATCGATTTCAACTAATGTTACTCTTGCTATTTAAATATTATTATTTTCTAAATATATTGAGTATAGTAACTACAGAATAAACTACAAAGAGTTATAGAGCCAACCAGACGAAATTGTTTCAAATATTCAAGTATTAAATCATATTTTGCTAAATATAACATTGAATCCTGTGATGCACAAACATAACTATATATGATAATACGAATTCGTCTCGATTTAGACATTTTAGGTCATTTTTATCATATTTCACTTCATAACTCCATATATTATCAGCAGTTAATTCACAATTTATAACAGAACCTATTAGATAAGTATATAGTGCATATACAATGCGTAGGCTCAAAAAATAAAAATCAAGATAGTTTGTCAAATCAAAAGCTTGTGTTAAGAAATTTATTTTGCTTTTTTCTCATCCATTATCAGCTTAATAACAAAATAAACTGGAGATCCTAAGTGTAGTGATAATGCATAACTGATTTATGCACATAAAAGCGAAATGCAAAAATAGAGATTAATTATGTTTTCAATTAGAAATAAGAAATATATGTATAACCGTAAGAATATCACTGTATGTGGGTAAACCGTACCAGACTATTCTTAGGTGCCTTCTACAGGTAAGAATAAGCGATTTGAGTGTGATTGAGTTTTTGGTACGGGTTATACTGGATCAAGTGGTGAATTTAAAATTGTGTATATATTTTAGTGTGTGAATAAATTTATGGGTCAAATTTTATTTTTATATTTTTAATAGTTTTTAGCGTAGGATAGTAGAAATAAAGTGTAGAAATAGATAGGTAGCTACCTGTTCTACCCCGGCAGGGTAGCTACTTTATATAATAAGAAATGTATTTCTATGTAAGTAAGTAGCGTGTCCTGTGTAGCCTAGCTAGGACTTAGTGATTAAATAGTGTGGTGGCCAAGCTACAGAATGCGTTCTTACTTTTTTTGGTTATTTTTTTCATTTATCAATTTATTTATGGATTTATATAGTGTAGTTAAAAACATTCAAAAGAATTTAAATAGTGTCAAAAATATATATTTAAAGAATTATCTACAGTATTCTATATTTTTTACTAAATCGAAATTCTGACGAGAAACTGTTGTTATAAACAGAAAAAAGAAACAGTTTTGATTTTCCTGAAATTTTAGAAAAACCGTTTTTTATCAAAAAATATAAAATATGTGTGCTTCAGTAAACTTTGCTTTCTTTTGTTCATTTAGAAATAATGAAGATTATTTAGATAAGTGTATATGTGGAACTTGTAAGTTTTACTTATATTTTAACCATAATATAAGTGCAGTTTTAGATAGCCCATTACCTAAGGAAGAGATAAAGTCTTATAATGAATTCTGTGCTATTTGTCATCAAAAGATGTGGACTAAGTATAGTGATAAGAGATATTACATGATGCTTTTCGATATTAAACCATCAGTAAAACCAAGAGGATTAAATAGACATTATTTTGCAGTGTTCGATAAGTATATTGAATGGTTAACACTACCTGAAGGAGTGGGAAGTGTTCATTTGAAGAAGAATCCTATGTTGAAACATTATGTAAAGAAGAATTATATATTTGATGATAGTGATGATGATGAGGAAGAAGAAGTACAAGAAGAAGTTAAAGGAAACAATGATCAAACTACGATAAACATAGTCTAAATTTTAAAACGAATCTTTATCTTAAAATGATTTCGGACAGGGTTTAAAAATATGCGTAATTTAATAAAAATCACATAATATAATAAAAATATAATAAATTTTATAATAAACATAATAAAATAATCATAATAAAGATTAAAATGGTTCTGTAACACCTGTATCCATCCACTCTGTTATAATAACTTGAGGTGGGAATGCTTGATATGAATATGCATCAAGTCCTTTCTGTTCTATATAAAGATTACATTTATTATTATTATTTCTTAATATAGCAAAAAAACCATCATATTTATTTAATGCAGGTTGTGAAGTTTCATTTATTACACCTTGTATAGGGAAGTATATTCCATTACTTCCATCTACAAAGTATGTTTCTAATAATTTGTTATAATATTGTTGTAATAAATCTTCTTTACCTGGTTCTGCTTTAATAACATGATGATCATCTAGATAAAATATATATCCATATCTAGCATCTCCATTTTTCAAAACAATACCATTATATATTTTGATTCTCATAAAATGCTCAAACATTTGAATTTTTATAGATACTTTTACAGTAGATTCATATTGATTGATCGAATTATCTTGTAATATATAAAAATTAACTGACCAATATGTATATTCAGTATGCAATAATTTAGGTGATACAGAATTATTAACTATTGTAGTACTACCTCCAGAACTATTATTTACAACATTATATATTTCTTGACATTTACCATATATAGTATTTGTAGTAGTTTTTATATCATTAACAGGTGTAATAATATTATTTATTTGAGTATCAGTATGATTATTAATAGGTTTAACAATAGTATCAGGATCAGTAGGTTGTATATTTATTTTGTCAGCTATATCTTTAGCAAGCTTATCTGTATCAATATTTATATCTGAAGTATTTCGTTCCCCAATAAACATTTTTTGTACTAATAAACAATAAAATAACAAAATTAATAAAAACATCAAGAAACTGCAGAATGATCTTCAATCAAAATATTGAAGTTAGCTCTAAACACTTTTTTAACATTATCAATATATAAGAAGTTATATTGTGGCTTAGTAACAGCTAAATATAACTCTTTAAATGTTTCATATTCAGGTATCCATATATTCAATGAGTTGTATAAGTCAAACAAATTTCTGTTACTCAATCCATAAAATGTTAAACAATAATCTACTTGTGATCTTGCTGAAGGTACTATATCAGTAATATATTGACTACTAATTATAATTTTTGATTTTAAATGTCTATTTTCTTTCATTAATACTGGTATGATATTAGCTGTTTTCAACTCTAAACTAAGATCATCAGATATTATAATATGTTCTGCATACTCAAAATTATCTTTGTTTGTATCATCAATTGATTTCATTAACTTCTCTACTAAATTATCTCCTGAATAAGGTTCAAATAATGAATCGTTTTCATCATAACTAATTTCATTATAATCTAACAACTCTTTAATTGAATCATATATCCTATCTTGTTTAATTGTACCTACGAAAAAATGTACATGTTGTTTTTTCTTATATTTTGGATCTATAATATGTCTTAATATATTGTATATCAAAGTTGTTTTCCCACTGTTCTTACGAGCTACAATAAATATATTGCAGAAAGGCTCATTAAAGTAATCATATCCCAGAATTTTCTTAGGATCAAATGACTCACCACCATCAACAGGTTCAATTTGTATATTATTTATTTTTTCAAATTTAAACATAGTGTGTGTATATATATATATATATTATGTAGTGAGAAATCAAAAAATAAAAATAGAAGTCAATAATAAAGTATTATTACTTATACTACTTTTTCAACACCCCTTGGTCCAATAATCAATTGTTTACCAGTAATTATGTAGAACTTATGATGAATTGTATATGCATAATAATTAGCATCAAATTGTTGATTTGAGCAATCCAAAGTAATTTTTAAATCAGATGCTAAGTCTTTACCAGCTCTTAATTTTAATTCAGTTAATCGATCAGTACTGAAATTTAAAACATCAAAAAATGTATTGGGAAATGAAAATAGATTACATTTATCATATAATGTATTTTGAATAATATTTCTCATATATTCCCAAGTTTGATATTTTGCAGGATATAAATAATCAGGTGTATAGACAAAATCATTAATTTGCCATCTTATTCTGTCTTGATCTTTATCAAATGGAATAGGATCTCTATTATATGCATCATTATAATATGCTCTGTATAATATAAATTTAACATAACTTCCTATACTGCTATTAATACTGAAGTTATAGTTAAAAGTATTGCTACCTGGAATTGGGTCTTTAGTGATTTGAACTATGTTAAAATCAGTAAAGTCAATAGGATGATGAGTTGAATAATTAATGGTATTAGCATTACATGTTGGATCTTTATTGTAACAAATGTAAAGTCTAGGGTTAATAATTTTCATTCCTACATATTGTTGCCATGAATTAATCCAAACAGAACCATTGCTATGATGAATCCAATTCATTATAGGAGCAAATGTGAATTGAATATAAATGACTTCACCAAAATAAATATCATTCTTCAAAGCTAATATAGTATTATAGAAATCTGCAAAATGAAATCTACAGTATAGTTTTCCATGTAATATATCTTCTGTTGTTCCCATTTCTTCCCAATAATTCCAAACACCTCCAGCTGCTTTTAAAGTAGAATTAGAATCACATATAGTTGTTTCAGCTATTTTATTATTTCTAATGCGTAAGCCATCAAATAAATATTCATAATAATGATAATCTTTTATATCATAAGGATACTGATTGGCAATTTGATGAGCTAAATCTCGATATTCATTATAACTACTATCTAAATCACATAGAAGTGTTCCAGTTTTATTGTATACTTTAGTTGTACTAAAATTCATTGAATTCCTTAAATTTATATGATCTAATGTTTTACCACTAGTAGAATCAGTTACAGGTGAAATAGGTAATGTCCAATTTCCTGAACCTGAAGCTGCATGATCTCTTTTTTGACCTGTAGTATAATCTAATTCAAATTCAAAGTAACTTTTAGATAGATTAACACAATTATCACCAGATATTTCAAATGTAATAGCATCACTGTTTGAATTTAAAGATAAAACAGTCTCATTTCTGCTTTGGTTAGGTGTAACTAAAATATGATTGTAGACAGGTATATAAGCTGGCACAATGCTTTCATGTTTTTGTGAATTAGGTACAGCAGTGATTGACATATTTTATGTTATTTTTTAAAAATCAAAAAATGCTTAAAAATAGCAAGAAATTTATTAATACAAAATAATCTCAAAATAAATAGGTAAGTTATTTAAATCAATTGCATAACCATCTTGTTGAGAGACTGATATATTCATTCGTTGATATTCGTGATATTGCATCTTTTTAGCTGTCCATTCAATTTGTGGATTAGTGAATGTAGTATAAGTTGCATTTATATCAGTTACAGGTATATTTGCTAAAACCATTGAATTCTCACCACTATTAACCCAGTCACATCTAATTTGTATGAATGACACCCATAGTAAAGAAGGCTGATTCGGTAACAATTTATAATAATTTATAAAATCTTTACTGAAATATGCATCACTTAAATAATTTGCATGATAAATTGATATACTTTTATTTATTTCATCTAAACCAAATAACTTATATGCTAAGTTAGGGAATTCTATAGTAAAGTCTGTAAAGTAATATTTTCCGAAATGAGTAATATAATTAAATTGTAACTTTAATCTATTTTCTGAAGTTTTTTCAAATTGAAGTATATCTGTTTGATCATCTACTTTACGAAATGGAAATCTATTTGCAAAATCTTCATCTGGTAATGGTACCACACCATTATCAAATGCATAAAAAGTAAAACTTAAGAGATTTCTAGCAAAAAAATCTAATAATTCTTTTCCTGTATAATTTCTCTGATCTATTTTAAAATCAATAGTTTTATTATAAGGACCTAATTGGTTTTCAGGGTATGCCCATTTTATTGGATTTGTTTCATCTGGATTAATGCATTAATAATAAGTAAAATTAAAGAGTATATGATCATTTACTTCATCTTGTACTGTATAGAAGTTATTTGGAATAACTGCAGTAATTAAACTCATATATTGATATTTTTCAGTTATAGTAGGAGTATTGATACATCTTGTCCATCTATTTGAAAATTTTGAATCATAGTCTGATGTAGTTAAGAACAATGATCTTCTATTAGCTAATATGTTGTTACCATCTTTAGGTTGCATTATGTTTTATAATTGTTGAGAAATATTAAAATATAATTTTATTTGAATTATTCTTTAATTTATATATTGTTATATATATATATGCAACCACAACCTCAAGTTAACAATTCAAATGATGAAGAAGATGAACCAACAGATGATGATTATGAATATGAAGAAATGAAGATAATGTACCTATTGATATGAACAGAATAAGACATAGAAGAAGACATAGAAGGAATCAAGTCATACCATTTCAAGATATAAGCGAAGATGATTTGAATAACTATGTGAATCAAGAAGTGAAAAGATTTAACAAAGCATTGATTATGCAATATAGATTAATTCCTGTAGGTTGGCCTAATCATGAGTTTAATAGAATATATAATTTATATGATGAACATATGAAAATATTTAATTGGTGTAAGAATTTATTTGTAACAGGTCCTTTTGCACATGGTAAACCATTAGAAGCTTATAATCCAAAATTAGCAGGAAATGAAAATTCTGCTGATGCAAGAGAATGTGGAATTTTTAAAACTCGTATAGCAGATGGTATTGATAAATTGTGTATGGCATCTGATTTTATATTACAAAGAAATCCATTTGTTGTTTTACACCCAAAAGAGAGAATAGGTGTTACACAACTAGAAAATAGAAGAATTAAAAAAACTCATTATGAAATTGATGAAAGACATCCAGAACCAGAAAATGATTTTAACATAATGAATAATGAACATTATAATAGTGCAGCTGAAATAAGAGCAGAAAATGTTATACAAAATAGACATGATAATATGGTAAGAGGAGTATTAGTAAATGCAGACAATGGAAGTAATGATAATAACAATAATAACAACAATGGAAATAATAACAATGAAAATAATAACAACAATGCAAATTATGATATAATTAGCTTTTGTGATTCTCTGAAGATAAATTAAAGTTCTATATAGGTCGTTTAATGAGAACTAAATTTTGGTATTTAACAAATCAAAAAGAAGAAACAGCTTATTCAATTGCGTTAATCATATACAACTGTGTAACTGATTTGTATATATTAGCTTTATATTATATACCAATATTAAAAGATAAGTTAAGTGGTAATTATCAAAATGATAATGAATATACTTTACCATATCATTCTGATAGAAGAAATTTTATGGGATTACCAGATGGTGATAATAGAACAGGATATAGATATAACTATTTAGCAACTATACAAAAAATATTATCAGAAGCTCATGTACCACAAGGACAAATCAATACAAATATATTTGCTAATCCTATAACTTTTAGAATGAATAGAGCTTTAGATACACAACTTAACCGTCAAATTAAACATAGAAGATCAGTTCCAGCTTATGTTGGAATGAATGTTGCAGATCATAGAAATTGGAGATATGTTGCACCAGCTAATTATCCACCTGCTCATCCATCAATTACTGCAGATTTGATTGATAGAAATGTGAATGCATTTTATAATGCATCACCTGCAAATAGTGATAGTGAAGATAATGATAATAATCCATCAAGTAGTGATACTGAAGAAGATTCAGACACTTATGATCTTGGTGATATGAGTAATCAAATACCACCTCCTCCTTTGCTACCAAGACCTATACCAGCAAGAACTGATCAACAACAACCACCTCCACCTCCTCCTGTATTAAATGTATCTAGATCTAATGTAATTAGTTTAAGTAATCAATTTAATCCTCATCATCTTATACCATCTGATAGATTTTCATTTTTAGTATCAGATGATTTGCTTAATGCTATACCAAATCCAAATAGAGACTTTAATAAATCACATAGATTTTTAGCTAATAGAGAAAATGGTGCAAAAATAGGTGTAACTAAGATAATACAAGAGTTTTATACACAATTATTAACAAATAATGGTAAAATCTATTCAATTGATGCATTTATACATAATCATAATCCACCTTGTACAATTGTAGATGAAAATTCAAATAAGAGTTATATGTTCTTTACTGATTGGGTTAGAGAAGAAAACATCAATTTACCTTTATTACCTAGATCTAAATATAATGCAACTGATGTAAATGATATACCTCAAAATTATAGTAGTATAAATATGATGTTTTATGGATATGATTACAGTAGAAATATATATTCATCAACTGGTTTATTAGAATATTGGTTAAAGAATCATCGAGGAACGGCATTTAATGAAAGACAAGCTAAACAGGAAATATACATATATAATCCATGTATCAATATTCTATCAGATGATGAAGAGGAAAATAAAAACATAAAAGTATTAATAGGTATGGATTATGATAAAAATTGGCCTAATGATAAAAAAATCAAATGTAAACAAATCAAAGTAATAGTATCTCAAGAAAGTGATAGAGCATGGTATGTGATTAGTGATCCAATGTTTGATTATATGTCATGTGATATACCAGGTGATGGAATTCACAAATTCTATAACTATCCATTCTTTGTTAAGATAGGAGATACAGTAGAATTGATAGTACCAGTGTCTTTGAAAGATAATATTTATGTATTAAAAGATGCAAGATTAGATGATAAAGATGAAAATAATTATTTAAAAATTGATGATTATATGAGAAATGCAAATCGAGATAGTATTAATCAAAGAGCTATTGATGATAGAGAAACAGCTAAACGTAGAATACATGGTTTAGGTAAAAAGCGTAGAAGAAAAACACAATCATTAATGAAATTGTATACTAAATTGTTTACACACAATAATAAAAGAAAAAGAATAAAAATTATATAGTTTTAAATTTTGATTCTAACATTTTAGCTCTTTTTTCTCCTTTTAATGAATTAAAATTCGTTGCTTGCACAAACGATTTATTATTTACTATGATATCAACTAAAAACAAAACTTGCATGATAACCAGCATCTTACACTATCAACTCTTTGATTTTTAACTCTGTTTATTTTAATCTTATATTCATCATTAGGATATTTTTTTAATTTGTTAAATCTTTATAAAACTTTGTTATTTGTTTAGGTTTATCTCCAAAACTATCATAGTACATTATCCTCCTAGTATTATTGTTAACACATAAACTAACCCAATGACCTATTTTACTTACAGGATCTTTAGTTGTATTAGTACAAAGTATAACACACCAAACATCATCATTTTTATATAGTTGACCTATTTTGCTAAGTTCATCCCATAGTATAACACCTTTAAAATATTTTAGTAGTCTAGGAAACATTTTTTTAATGATCTTTTCAATATCAAAATTTGAGAGTGCATCTTCTTTATGTAAATCACCTGTAGCCTATATAGTCATTTGTGATATATCTTTTAAACATTATATAATTAATAACTAATAAGAATTTATTGAATATCAATTCATTTGATAAATTCTTAACGTTTTTTAGTATATATTTTTATGTTATTTAATTAATGGGTAAGTTTAAAGATTGGTTAAAAAAATCTAAAATTCTATCTAGCGCAGCTAGTTTAATACATTTTGCTGGACCAGCTATTAGTAACAGCATAGAGAATATGGGATATGGTAAGAGAAGGACGTAGAGGTAGGGTTGCAAGACATAGGATTACTAGAATGTCACAATTTACACCTGATGGTAGATTCTTAGGTGATACTTCATCTATGACTGGTGGTGGAACTGTTAAGTTTTAGGACAAAATCTGGTAAAGTTGTTTCATTTCATACTAGAAAACGGAAGGGAGCTGGTTTAGGTAGTTTGTTTAAGAAAGGATGGAATAAAATAAGAAAAATATAGACAATATTACAAGAGGTATTGAGAAAGCTAAAGAGA
Organism: Proteromonas lacertae; assembly: GCA_002245135.1. Classification (NCBI taxonomy): domain Eukaryota; class Bigyra; order Opalinata; family Proteromonadidae; genus Proteromonas; species Proteromonas lacertae. Next base: position 405 of record NGBS01000688.1, on the reverse strand, counting down.
TAAATAACACTTTAAAAGATAAGAAATATATTAGTAATATATCAGGTAAGGTAGGTGACATTGCAACAAAATTAGGTTTTAATAAAGTTGGTGATATAGCAAATAATATAAGTTCCACTGCTAGTAACTATGGTTATGGAAAACGTAGAAGACATAGGGGTGGTAAGACTTAGACAAAATGGTGGACTTAGATTGCCAATGAATGGTGGTAGTAAAATACGTAGTATAGCTATTACTAAACCTCCTAGCAATAGGCCTATTTTAAATGGATTAGCTAAACCTTGTGGATTTAACCATAGAGGTTTATACAATCCACAAAACAGTTTACAAAGCTTTTTAGCTTACAAGTTAACAACATAAACTTTGTTATTGATTTTATTATTCATTTGATAAATTCTTATTGTT
>NGBS01001228.1:0-25574 GCA_002245135.1 Proteromonas lacertae | reverse complement strand
AGTTTATCCAATGATATGTTCTTTGGAGAGAAGATTTTCATTCAATTTACTTTTGGACCTAGATCTAAAACATGCATGGCAGAAAAGGTCCAGGTGATCATGATATGATACAACCAAAGTAGATTTATTTAATTTGGAATTATATGCTTGTTACAATACTGATCCTGATTGTAATGCCAATACTTTAAATTGGGTATATCGTCATCCTATTGATTTAATGATTTTAATATTGTCCAAACAACAGTTACTAATTCAACAGCTACTAATCATTTCCAGTACAATTTTACAATTGATTCAAGTATTGGTCCTTATGTTAAGTATATATTGTATACTGCAGTAGATAATGATGAACAAACAGTATCTTTTGATCATCCTGATACTAGATTTAGATGGTTATTAAATGATTTTGTTTACACTCCAGATTTCTTATACGTAAACAATCAGGATTCATATTATCAAATGCAGAAAATGCTTACAACAACCTATTTTGACCAATATAATACTAAACCATTCCCCAAAAAGTTTATTGAAATTTTGAAGTTTACTGCTGATAATAATTTGACTAATATTAAGTCCAGAGGAGGAAGACCATTAGACCAACAACTTAAGATAACTTTTGATTGTTATAATGTAAAATTTGGACCAAAACAAAAAAATGATTTACAACATGATATAACATCAGTAACTCACCGATTCTACATCATCACAGGAAGAATTTTAGAAGTTGGAATGAGAGGAATTCAAAGAGTAATATAAAAATTTTAAAATTTAAGTCATTCTTATATTTCTTACTGTTTTTCAATATGGGGTTATACTCATTTAAATTAAAAAGGCTCTCGAGGCACCTCGAGTAAAAAAGAAGAAGAAGAGGACGAAAAAGAAGGTACAGAGGAGGAAATTGGTTAAAAGGAAAAGGTATTTTAAGCGGAATAGCAAAGTTAATACCATTTGCTGGACAATGCTATTTCTCATGTTATTGAGAAACAAGGATATGGTAGAAGAAGAAGAAGAAGACGTTGCAGAGTAAGAGGAGGATCATTTAAAGACATTCCTTGCAAAGATTCCCAAAAATAGAAGAAATCCTCCTTTAGCAAGAACTATTATGCCTCTTAAAGGAAGTGATCCTATTTCATATGGTCCTCCAAGAAAAGGAAAAGGTTTAGGTGATACTATTAAAAAGATAGGAAAATACATGCATGATCATAAAGTATTAAGTAATGGAATTAAGATAGCTAATTCAGTTTTAAATCCTTGGAGTACAGTTGCTAATATAGCATCTAAATCTTTAAGCAAAGCAGGTTTAGGCAGAAGAAGAAGAAGAAGAGGATGTTCAAGGAGAAGAAGAACTAGACGCAGAAGATAATTTCATTAAAATATTTCATTTTCTTTTTTCTTTTGTTTTGTGTATGTATCGTATTAAAAAAATAAATAACATATCTGTAGAACCTTTGGAAAAACCAAAGAAAAAAAAGAAGCCATCGAAGAGTGTTTTAGGTTATGAGTACTTTGAGGAACCTTTCAGCAATATATTTATTGTAGGCAAAAAAGAAATCAGGTAAGACAACTTTAATCTATAACATTTTGAAAAACATCTTATCCTCTGAGGAAGAACAAAAGGTATTCTTTTTTGTAAGTACATTGGACAATGATATTATATATGAAAAGATATTTCAGTTGTTAAAGTATAATGGTATATACTATGAAAAATATGATTCTTTAATAAATGAAGAAGAAGGATATAACAATTTACAAAAGGTGATGAAGGATTTGGATCCTGTGGATAAGAGTAATATGACCTATCCTGAAAATATTTTTATATTTGATGATATTTCCTCTGAATTAAAGATGCCTATTATTAATACAATTACTAAACACAATAGACATTATAAGTCCAAAACAATATTTATTTATATAACTGATTTATCTCCTCAAGCTAGATTACAAATTGATTACTGTTTAGTCTTTAAAGGTTTAACTGAAGATAATTTAAGGAGATTATACGAATCCTTGGAGTTATGGCCAGATTCTTTTGAGGATTTTAAGAAAGTGTATAATGCAGTAGTTAATTCCTCTCCTTATGCTTTCCTCTATATAGATAGAGCTAAATCCGAATTTAGGATAAATTTTGATAAAGTATTGGAAGAAAAATAACTTTTAATTCATTTACATTTTTCTTTGTAATGTTGGGTAATAACATAAATAACACTCAAAAAATAATCGAAACAATTAGAGAGGAAGTGCAAGATGCTGCAGAAGATATCCTTATTAATATGCCTGATATTCAAACATTGGCTAGCAAGGAGGATGTTAAGAATGTTGCTAAAAAAACAGATCTCAATGCTGCTGTTAATGGTATATTAGAAATTTACGAGAATGTACTATTTACTAAATTAAAAGTAGGATTTCCTTGGAAACTTGGTACTCAATTTATTACTATAGGATATGGTAATTATTAAAAGTCCTTCTAATAATGATTGGAGAAAGCAATGTTTCCTATACAATTAGATTTTTATAATAATTTTATTATGATGACAATATTAGGCAGATCAATCTGTATCATTTCAATCTACAGATTTTGATAGTATTGATTTTTTACATGTATAACGCTCCACAAATGTCATGGCAAATACCTAATGATTTATATAAAAGTAAATTTGATTCTTATTTTCAGTATATCAAAAACGACTTTAGTATTTACATCTAACAGTTATTGAAAACGGATACTAAAAATGTTACTAGGTATTTACTTCTCTGAAAAACCTCAATATAACGGCGTTGTAAATCATAAAGATTTTAGTTTTAAGGGTATGCCATATTGCAAACCTTTTTATATCCCAAGACAATCTCAAATTTTAAGAATAGGAAACACTTATATGGGTGATAATTTTTAAGTAACATTTCTTATTATGAGTTTTATTTATTGGGAAAACAAAAAGCATAAAAAAATAAAAATTTACCATATATGTCCTGCTCCATATATACTTCGTGAGTATAGAGGATTAGGTCTACTTATCCTTCCTGATCTTGTCCTTCTAACTTTATTAACAAAATCAAGTGCAGCATTATTATCCTTATAATCTTGCACTGCTTGTTCCAGCAGGATTAACAGGAACTGTTTCAGCAACAGGTTGTAATTGAGGTTCATCATTAACAACTACACCAGGAGGAACATAATCAGGATCTCTTGTATACTGTTGCATTTCCTTTCCTATTGTTCTGTAATACTGTTCATTCTGTTTAGCAAAGGATGGATGTATATCTGATACATTAAGTAATTCATACTCCTTAAATCTTTTGGTAGTTATTCTTCCTTCATCATTCATATACATCAATATCATATGAAAAAGGATTTTTCCTCTTTATCGTATATACTTGATCACTATACCTATGAGACTTATCTAATTTTGATTTTGCTCTTTCTTTAACTCTTACTTTATCTCCAACATTAAACGGAGATCCTTTTTTGGCTTTAAGATTTCTATTATAATTCCTCGATTCATGGAGGAATTTCAATTGTAGACTCATATCATCATATACTTCATTTGGTGTATATCCTTTAATTCCTGAATGAGGAGTATTGTTGTAATCCTTTACAATCATTTGGATAAAATTATTTAAATTCAGCTTGTGTTTTTATTAAATATCTTTTGATCATATGTACTTCCTCTATAATAAATAAGATCCTTTATTGTTCTAACTGCTCTATCCAAAATACCCATGATATTATGCTCATCTGTATCTTTATAATGTATCTTTATTTTATACTTTTTACAGAAATTTTGAAATTCATTACTTATAAATACTCCTTCTCTATCACAAATGATAGAAGCAATGAAAATCATATATTCCTCCTCTCCTTCTAAAATTCCTTTTACCCTATTCTGAAATACAAACTTTGTAAAAGCTTCTGCAAAAGCTAAACCACTTCTACTTGCTAAAGTATAAACCCATACTTTCCTCGATACAACATTAATAATAAATAAGGATGGAGGACCATCATTTCCTTGAAAGAATGCAAAATCAATCATAAAAGTACCTGGTACTTTAATAGTAGTATACCTTAATTTTTTAGGACGAACTGTTTTTGATGCTAACTGATATCGTGGAGAAGAATATGCAAAAGTCTTAGCTTCATCTTCAGCTATAACCATAGTGAGTGCAAATATTGATGAAATCTTTAGCAGATAAATAGTTGAATTGTGAATATAGCTCTGGTAAAGTCTTTTTTGGAATATCCATAGAAAAACAAAAATAAGAATATAGTAAGGAATTAATGATAATTATCTTTTTAATTACTTTTTATGCTTATGATCCTTCTTTAAGGTTAATCCTCCTATGTTACTTCTCTTCACTACTGGAGGACTTAAAGACCTTTCTCTTTTTCTTTTAGGAGTACTAAACTTCTTTTCCTCTTTTTCCTCAGCCTTATCCTTAACTTTTTCTTTAACATAATCCTCACTTACAATCATAATATCTCCATCAATGAATAAATTAACAAAGCATGTATTATTCTTGATGGTATATTTTAAAGCTACTACAGGAACAACAACATCCTTATCCTCCATAACAATCCAATCCTCATATACTGTTTTATCATTTCCTACAAGATTATGCCTATCATCATTCTTCCAAATGAGGATCCTGTATAAATTGAGGACAACTTCAATACTATGCTCCAAATGTTTAGAGGTTTTCAGATAATCAGCTATATCATATAACCAAGAGGATTTTAACTTTATCCATTCACTAGCATCACAATCCTTTCCTGCAAACCTAGCTACTTGAACATTAGTAAACTTCACAGAATAATATCCTTCCTGATCCTCTTTTGGTTTTTCTAATTTCATCTCAGATACATGTCCAATGAAAGTTAACCATCTATTTAAATGAGGAGGAAGGTAATCACTCACTAATCCTCTTGCAGATTCTAATTTAGGAATATTTCCCATTTCTAACATTTGTTTATCACCCATGATTTTCCTCACTAATTCAGCTTCATACTTTGGTTCAGGATTACTTTCCATTTCATCAACATTGTTTTCCTTACACCATCTCTCATAATCCTTAATATAAGGCTTTTCATATTCACTTTGTGATACTGGTTCAGTTTCACAATTTTCTAAATCATCTTCATCACTAGTTATAGTAGAGTTATCCTCCTCAGCCTCCTCTTCTACATACTTTTTAGAAGTAAAGTATTTTTTACCAGAACTCATGATTTTTTAGAAGTTAAGTTTTTAATAATAGATAAAAATAGCAAGAAAATTGCAAATAAAAAGAGTAACAATTTTTAAGTAGATTTTTAATTATCCAATCAAAATTTAGTATACGTTTGTATTTGACCAATTATATTAATTGACCAATTATTTTAAAGTATATTCATTTTTTGTTTTCTTTTTAGTTTTGAATTTTTATAAGTATAAAATGATGAATAAAAGGAAGAATACTGATAAGCAGAAGAAATATGCTTTAAATGCAAAAACTCATTTATTAGAAAAGATGTTAGAAAATGAGGATAGTACTTCCCAATATTTCATTAATGCAACTAGTAAAAGAAGGAAAATAAGTGAATCCTCCTATATGAGGAATTTAAATAATAATCCTCGAGTGCATATTATAAATCCTGATTATGGAATGTATTTTGGTGGAGGAGATGATGATATGGATGATGATAGAATTCATCCTCCAAGAGGAAATTTGGAGGATAGAATAAAAAGGTATGAATTAGAAGGACAATCCTCCGAAGGAGTAACAAGGAAGTACGTTACTAATTTAAAGGATATTCATCTTCTTACTCCTGAAGATTATTATAATTTCATTGTTGATAACACAGATGTTGCTTTAAGAATAAGTGAAATAGCACATGAAATGAAAAATATTAAAGTATACTTTGTATTTTGGTATGTATATACTTCTTCGGAAGATGAATCAGGTGAGGAAGTATCCTTATTTCATAATACAAGAAATATTTTAATAAATGAGTATGATAGTCCTGCATCAGTAGCAGCAAAGATGCGTTCCTTATTTCATTCTATTAATGAGGATGACTTTTCTCCTCCAGAATCTGGTTTAATATTCCAATATATGGATTTAATGGAAACTCATATTAATCAATACCAAATTATGGCAGGAGCAGGAGGAAATTATCATATTCCTGATATATTCTATAATAAGTATTGTTTAGATCCTTGTGAAAATAAGGATAATGATAATATGGATTGTTTTTGGAGAGCAATTAATTCATGTTTAAAAAAGCAACATTTACCTCAAATACAACCTAGTAGCGATTTTATTACAATACCAGTAGCTCCTGTTAATAATCCTGAGATAGATAAAGTAGAGCAAACTTATGATTTAAATATAAATGTATTTGCAATTGATGAAGAGGAAAAGGACAAACCTAAAATCCTTCCATTAAGATATAGTATAATTGATAAGAATGTTGGTAATCCTGTTATTAATTTATTATTCCTTCCTAATAATAATGATACTACTGATGAAGTAATTACAGGACATTATTGTGCAATTAAATCCTTAAATCAAGTATTCAGCTTAGTTTTTGGTGTAATATTTAAGAATAAAACAAGTCCTTTGGTTTGTCCTTATTGTCCCTTTTATACTTATAATGCAAAATCATTTGCAAATCACAAAACAGTAAATTGTCAAAATCCTGATAATGTAATAAGGATATTTCCTGATAAGGATAGTGAGGAAGCTTTTATGAAATTTGAACATTCTAACAGAGAGGATATGATTCCTGTTGTTATTTATTACGATACAGAAGCATACATTGTCCCTATTGATAATTCTCAGGAAAATACAAAAACATTAAGATCCTTCAAAAATGAACATAAGTTAAAATCATATTGTTTATATATTGAAAGTAAAATTCCTCAAATTAAATCTACAACTATTATGAATGTGAAGATATCCGAAGATGAAAATTTAGAAAAAGAATTTATGGAGGATATCATGACAGTATATAAAGATGTAAAACACTTATATAATATAATAAACTTATATCCTAAAGATTGGGATCAAAATGAGGAAGATTTAGCTATTCATATGAGTAAAACTGTTTGTGATTTTTGTAATAAACCTTTTACTCCTTTTGATCCAAAAGTCCTCCATCATAATCATTTCACTGGAAAGTACATTGCTTCAATTCATTCCAAAGAGAACTTATCAATTAAAGTAAAAGGATACAAGATTCCTATAATTGATCATAACGCTATGAGATATGACCAGCATTTCATCATTAGAGAACTTGCAGAAATTGCTAAACAGACTGGTTTAAATTTGGATATCCTTCCTTCTACTGATGAAAACTATAAAGCTATATTCTTTGATAGATTAATGTTCATTGATTCATACCAATTCCTTTCTGAAAAATTATCTAGTTTAACAGAGGATTTAAAGATAACTGCTTTAGAGTTAAATTGTAAAAAGGAAAAGTTTAAAGTCATTTATGATAACTTTCCTGAATTAGATGAGGAAATCATTGATAAGTATCTTCTTCAGAAAAACTTCTTTCCTTATGAATATGTTGATTGTTTGGAAAAATATGATAATCAATTTAAGGAATTGAAGATTGAGGATTTCTATTCAAGTTTATCCAATTCAACAATAACAGAAGAGGAATATAAGTTTGCAATGGAAGTGAATAACATTTTGTTTGAAGGAAAAGCTTCTATAGGAGAATATTGTAATTTCTATTTAAGTATTGATGTTTATATCCTATGTTCAGTATTTGAGGATTTTAGACAAAACATCTTTAATCACTTTCATATTGATCCTTGTTGGTATGTTTCAATTCCTAGTTTATCCTTGGATTTGTTCTTGAAAGAAAGTTCAGTTAAAATAGAGTTAATTCATGAACCTGAAACATATGATTTCATCCTTAATGGATTATATGGAGGATTATCCTATATAGGAAAGAGGAAAGAAGATGCTAATAATTTCTATATGAAGGATTATGATCCAAAGAAACCTTCAAAGTTTATTGTTTATCAGGATATGAATTCCTTTTATCCTTCAGTAATGTATTTATGTAAACTTCCTATAAGGAATTATCATCTTTATTGTTATGAAGATCCTGGTTGTCCTAAACTTCATGAGATATTAGATTCTACTAAATTCTATGATAAGAATGATTCCTTTGAAACTACAGGATATATGTTAGAAGTGGATATTGAACCTATTTCCTATTATAAGGAGTATTTAAGAGAATATCCTATTCTACCTTCAAGAAGGAAGATTAGCTATGATGAATTGTCAGATATACAAAAAGAAAAATTAGAAGTATTATACTCTCAAAAAGAGGATGATCAGAAAAATCCTGATGTTCATAAATAAGTTTCCTCTGAAAAGTTAGTTACTGATTTATTGCCTAAGGAACATTATGTCATCCATTATCAGAATCTCAAATTTGCAGTTGATCATGGATATAGAGTAACAAAAGTATATATAGTACTAACATTCTTGGAAAGTAAACATATGTCTAAACATATTGATCAATTAAAGGATATGAGAGTTCATGCGAAGGAAATACATCAAACATCTACTGCTAATATTATGAAGAAATTACTTAATTCACTTTATGGAAAAACTTTAGAAAGAGTTGATAAGAGGAGAAGTATCAAATTAGTAGTGTCAGAAAATCAAGCAAGAAAAGCTATTAGAGATCCTTGGTTTGATAAGATAGATACTATTCACGGAGATTTGAGATTAGTACATTATCATAAAAAGATGTTCAAAATTAATAAACCTATTCAGATAGGTATGACAATCCTTGCTCTTTCTAAATTATTAATGCAACAGTATTGGTATGATGGAGTATTACGTTACAATTCACCAGAAGATGTTAGACTCTTAATGACAGATACTGACAGTCTCCTCTTTTCTGTAAAGACTAAAGATATATATTGGAATTTCAATCATCTTCAAAAATATATAGATGGAAGTAATCTGAATATGCCTCCTTTCAGTAATTACTACAAATGGGATTCATTATCATGTAAACCAGGAACATTAAATAAACTCAAGTTTGAGGAACAGGATGGTAAGAAATTCTATGTCATCACTAAGTTTAGAGGATTGAAATCCAAATGTTATTATTATGAAAAGGAATGTGTTAATGATGGTACACTCAAATCCTCCAATAGATGTAAAGGATTAATAACAGCTATAGCAAGTAAGATGACAGGAGATGATTATACTGAAATGGTTGATGGATATGTTTCTAAACAGAAGTTTGGTATTAATCATATTAGAAGTAGAAATCATCATATCTATACTGCTTATGAAGAAAAGATAGGACTGACATATTTTGATGATAAAAGATACTTTGAGGATGATTATGAAACAGTTCCTTATGGATACAATAATTAGATTTCCTCTAATATTATATACTGATTCTATATTCTTATTTTTGTTTTAATCTATTCTAGTCTATACTATAGTCTAGTCCTCCACCCCGCCGGCATCCCCCCATCGGCCCCCCCACAGGGGGGCTGGTCAGATAGACACATAAAAATTATAATCCTCTAGTATGATACTATCATATTGGAGGAAGAATTTTTTATAATTCATCATTAGAGCTTTCAAATTTTTTCAATAATATTATGTTTAGGATAGAGGATTTTTCATTTGTCATCTTTTTTAATAAGAGGATTTTATAAAAATTATATTTCCTCTTTTAAAGAGGATCTAAAAATCCTCTTTCCTCTTTCAGAGAGGATCTAAAAATCCTCTTTTAGAAGAGGATCCTCTATAAAAGAGGATTTCATGCATTTATATTATATTTCCATAACAATATTTGTTAAAAATACATTCATTTTGATTTTTATTTAAAACAGGATTATCAGAGATGAACAAAATATATGTTGTAATATTCTTTATAATATCGATAAGTGAATATATTTTCTTTTTGTTTGATGAATCATCTCTTTGAACGTGATAATAAGATATAATTATAAGATCAAACATATATTTAAATAAATATTTAAATGAATTATAGAATTGGCTATGTGATTGTGTATTTCATATATATGAGTGATAAAGTATTTCATCATGTTTAATATCATAAAAGGATCTAATGTAGTGAAGTACATGTGAATCACCTAATATCAAAATTTTATAAACACAGATCTTTTATAAAATGAAAATCTATATCCAGATACATAAAATCTAAACGGTTTATCAATAAAGTAATATATGAAAATACTACTCCTATATATTTAATAATATTATCCCTTCTGACGTCAGTGTTTTCACACAAACTTTCTCAAACTACATTCATTTCATTTTTTTGATTTTAAAACTATTAAAATAGTTTATATTATTGTAATTTAAATAATTAGCATAAATGGATTTTTATCATACAAAATTTGCTGTTTTTATATCACCAATATAGATATAGACAAAAAATGTGTAATTGTGGAAATATATGTATAAAAAAAGTGTCTTTTTATTTACTATAATATATATAATGAGTGTATAATGAGTATAGTTAATATATTGTATCAGATCTTAAAATCACTTGCAAATCAGAATACACTCTTTTGTTTTCTTTATACTAATTAAATAATGTTTATTATTTTATATAAAATACAGCTAATTAACCAAGTCACACTTCTCGCATTACATTCTTATACATTCAACTCTTCTGGACTTATGAAACATATACCATTTATTTTTATATGCTTTTCTTTTCTAAGCGTTTATTAATATGTTTTTCATACAACTTAAAAAACTATTGTAAAACAAAGAAAATAACACAAACCTCAAGCCTATGAAAATATTTGAATTTTGATATCAAAAATGTAAGCGTTATATATATATATATTATTATTATTATATTAATATATATATATGTATAACCGTAAGAATATCACTGTTAGTTCGATTTCTATACCAGACTATTCTTAGGTGCCTTCTACAGGTAAGAATAAGCCATTTGAGTGTGAATTAGTTTTTGGTACGGGTTATACTGGAGCAAGTGGTGAATTTAAAATTGTGTATATATTTTAGTGTGTGAATAAATTTATGGGTCAAATTTTATTTTTATGTTTTCAATAGTTTTTAGCGTAGGATAATAGAAATAAAGTGTAGAAATAGATAGGTAGCTACCTGTTCAACCCCGGCAGGGTAGCTACTTTATATAATAAGAAATGTATTTCTATGTAAGTAAGTAGCGTGTCCTGTGTAGCCTGACTAGGACTTAGTGATTAAATAGTGTGGTGGCCAAGCTACAGAATGCGTTCTTACTTTTTTTAGTTATTTTTTTCATATATCAATTTATTTATGGATTTATATAGTGTAGTTAAAAACATTCAAAAGAATTTAAATAGTGTCAAAAATATATATTTAAAGAATTATTTACAATATTCTATATATTTTACTAGATCGAAATTCTGACGAGAAACTGTTGTTATAAACAGAAAAAAGAAACAGTTTTGATTTTCCTGATATTTTAGAAAAACTGTTTTTATCAAAAAATATAAAATATGTGTGCTTCAGTAAACTTTGCTTTCTTTTGTTCATTTAGAAATAGTGAAGATTATTTAGATAAGTGTATATGTGGAACTTGTAAGTTTTACTTATATTTTAACCATAATATAAGTGCGGTTTTAGATAGCCCATTACCTAAGGAAGAGATAAAGTCTTATAATGAATTCTGCGCTATTTGTCATCAAAAGATGTGGACAAAGTATAGTGATAAGAGATATTATATGATGCTTTTCGATATTAAACCATCAGTAAAACCAAGAGGATTAAATAGATATTATTTTGCAGTGTTTGATAAGTATATTGAGTGGTTAACACTACCTGAAGGAATGGGAAGTGTTCATTTGAAGAAGAATCCTATGTTGAAACATTATGTAAAGAAGAATTATATATTTGATGATAGTGATGATGAGGAAGAAGAAGTACAAGAAGAAGTTAAAGGAAATAATGATCAAACTACGATAAACATAGTCTAAATTTTAAAACGAATCTTTATCTTAAAATGATTTGGGACAGGGTTTAAAAATATGCGTAATTTAATAAAAATCACATAATATAATAAAAACATAATAAATTTTATAATAAACATAATAAAATAATCATAATAAAGATTAAAAGAAATCTGTAACACCTGTATCTATATAGTCTGTGAAGAATGTTTGCCTTGGTATTGCTAAATAAGGTTGTTGAGGGTAACCATTTACTATTATATGTAAATTAGGTTGATTATTATCATTTTGTAATATATGATTTATTTGAAAATAAGGTCTATTAGTTAATGTATGATATGTATTTTTATCATTTGTAGCTCTTATAGGGAATGATTTCCCATTGTATATTTGTAATACTTTATTATAGTATTGTTGTAATAAACCTTCTCTACCAGGCTCAGCTTTTATAAAATGTTGAGGTTCAAGATATAATTCATGACCATCACATCCTTCATAATTACATGTAAAACCATCATATAATTTAATCTTCATAAAGTTTTCAAACATTTCTATTTTAGTAGGTATTTTAAATGTTTTATCATCACTATCCCATATACCATTAATTCTTCTTTTCGCTGTATAACTAGTATGTTGTTTATGTAAACAATAAGGTTTTGGTACTAAATTTCGAGGTATGCGATTAACTGTATTGTTTATTGAATCACATAGTACAAGTACTTGTTTATTGATTATATCTTTTATTGATTTCAAATATTCTTCTAATTCTAATTTTTTTGAATCTACTTCTTTAGCAGTATTACTATTTACACTAATTATTATACTTGATGTTATATCTACTTTATCTTTTGGCGTTATTGATGAAGGTGGTATAACAACTTTAGATGCAATATCTGTTGCTAATTTAGCTTCATCAATTAGATTTATTTTATCAGCAATATCATTAGCTAATTTTGTTTGATCTATGTTTAAATCAATAGTTTGTCTATCCCCAATAAACATTTTTTGTATTAATAAACAATAAAATAACAAAATCAATAAAAACATTAAGAAATTTCAGAATGGTCTTCAATCAATATATTGAAGTTAGCTCTAAACACTTTTTTAACATTATCAATATATAAGAAGTTATATTGTGGCTTAGTAACAGCTAAATATAACTCTTTAAATGTTTCATATTCAGGTATCCATATATTCAATGAGTTGTATAAGTCAAACAAATTTCTGTTACTTAATCCATAAAATGTTAAACAATAATCTACTTGTGATCTTGCTGAAGGTACTATATCAGTAATATATTGACTACTAATTATAATTTTTGATTTTAAATGTCTATTTTCTTTCATTAATACTGGTATGATGTTAGCTGTTTTCAACTCTAAACTAAGATCATCAAATATTATAATATGTTCAGCATATTCATAATTATCTTTGTTTGTATCATCAATTGATTTCATTAACTTCTCTACTAAATTATCTCCTGAGTAAGGTTCAAATAATGAATCATTTTCATCATAACTAATTTCATTATAATCTAACAACTCTTTAATTGAATCATATATCCTATCTTGTTTAATTGTACCTACGAAAAAATGTACATGTTGTTTTTTCTTATATTTTGGATCTATAATATGTCTTAATATATTGTATATCAAAGTTGTTTTACCACTATTCTTACGAGCCACAATAAAAATATTGCAGAAAGGCTCGTTAAAGTAATCATATCCCAGAATTTTCTTAGGATCAAATGACTCACCACCATCAACAGGTTCAATTTGTATATTATTTATTTTTTCAAATTTAAACATAGTGTGTGTATATATTATGTAGTGAGAAATCAAAAAATAAAAATAGAAGTCAATAATAAAGTATTATTACTTATACTACTTTTTCAACACCCCTTGGTCCAATAATCAATTGTTTACCAGTAATTATGTAGAACTTATGATGAATTGTACTTAGATTATACTTAGCATCGAACCTTGTATTAGAACAATCCAATAATGTAATTTTTAAATCACTTGCTAAGTCTTTACCAGCTCTTAATTTTAATTCAGTTAATCGATCAGTACTGAAATTTAAAAAATCAAAAAATGTATTGGGAAATGATAATGTATTACATTTATCATATATTGTATTTTGAATAATATTTCTCATATATTCCCATGTCTGATATTTTGCAGGATATAAATAATCAGGTGTATAAACGAAATCATTAATTTGCCATCTTATTCTATCTTGATTTTGATCAAAAGGAATAGTATCTCTATTATATGCATCATTATAATATGCTCTGTATAATATATATTTAACATAACTTCCTATGCTACTATTAATACTGAAGTTATAGTTAAAAGTACTGCTACCTGGAATTGGGTCTTTAGTTATTTGAACTATGTTAAAATCAGTAAAGTCAATAGGATGATGAGTTGAATAATTAATGGTATTAGCATTACATGTTGGATCTTTATTGTAACAAATGTAAAGTCTAGGATTAATAATTTTCATTCCTACATATTGTTGCCATGAATTAATCCAAACAGAACCATTGCTATGATGAATCCAATTCATTATAGGAGCAAATGTGAATTGAATATAAATGACTTCACCAAAATAAATATCATTCTTCAAAGCTAATATAGTATTATAGAAATCTGCAAAATGAAATCTACAGTATAGTTTTCCATGTAATATATCTTCTGTTGTTCCCATTTCTTCCCAATAATTCCAAACACCTCCAGTTGCTTTTAAAGTAGAATTAGAATCACATATAGTTGTTTCAAGAATTTCATTATTACTAATGTGTAAGCCATCAAATAAATATTCATAATAATGATAATCTTTTATATCATAAGGATACTGATTGGCAATTGTATGAGCTAAATCTCGATATTCATTATAACTACTATCTAAATCACATAGAAGTGTTCCAGTTTTATTGTATACTTTGATAGTTCCAAAATTCATTGAATTCCTTAAATTTATATGATCTAATGTTTTACCACTAGTAGAATCAGTTACAGGTGTAATAGGTAATGTCCAATTTCCTGAACCTGAAGCTGCATGATCTCTTTTTTGACCTGTAGTATAATCTAATTCAAATTCAAAGTAACTTTTAGATAGATTAACACAATTATCACCAGATATTTCAAATGTAATAGCATCACTGTTTAAATTTAAAGATAAAACAGTCTCATTTCTGCTTTGGTTAGGTGTAACTAAAATGTAATTGTAGACAGGTATATAAGCTGGCACAATGCTTTCATGTTTTTGTGAATTAGGTACAGCAGTGATTGACATATTTTATGTTATTTTTTAAAAATCAAAAAAATGCTTAAAAATAGCAAGAAATTTATTAATACAAAATAATCTCAAAATAAATAGGTAAGTTATTTAAATCAATTGCATAACCATCTTGTTGAGAGACTGATATATTCATTCGTTGATATTCGTGATATTGCATCTTTTTAGCTGTCCATTCAATTTGTGGATTAATGAATGTAGTATAAGTTGCATTTATATCAGTTACAGGTATATTTGCTAAAACCATGGAATTCTCACCACTATTAACCCAGTCACATCTAATTTGTATGAATGACACCCATAGTAAAGAAGGCTGATTTGGTAACAATTTATAATAATATATAAAATCATTACTGAAATATGCATCACTTAAATGATTTGCATGATAAATTGATATACTTTTATTTATTTCATCTAAACCAAATAACTTATATGCTAAGTTAGGGAATTCTATAGTAAAGTCTGTAAAGTAATATTTTCCGAAATGAGTAATAAAATTAAATTGTAACTTTAATCTATTTTCTGAAGTTTTTTCAAATTGAAGAACATCTGTTTGATCATCTACTTTACGAAATGGAAATCTATTTGCAAAATCTTCATCAGGTAATGGTACCACTCCATTATCAAATGCATAAAAAGTAAAACTTAAGAGATTTCTAGCAAAATAATCTAATAATTCTTTTCCTGTATATTTTCTTTGAGGTATTTTAATATCAATAGTTTTATTATAAGGTCCATTTTGGTTTTCAGGGTATGCCCATTTTATTGGATTTGTTTCATCTGGATTAATGCAGCTATAATAAGTAAAATTAAAGAGTATATGATCATTTACTTCATCTTGTACTGTATAGAAGTTATTTGGAATAACTGCAGTAATTAAACTCATATATTGGTATTTTTCAGTTATAGTTGGAGTATTGATACATCTTGTCCATCTATTTGAAAATTTTGAATCATAGTCTGATGTAGTTAAAAACAATGATCTTCTATTACTTAAAACATTACTACCATCTTTAGGTTGCATTATGTTTTATAATTGTTGAGAAATATTAAAATATAATTTATTTGAATTATTCTTTAATTTATATATCGTTATATATATGCAACCACAACCACAAGTTAACAATTCAAATGATGAAGAAGATGAACCAACAGATGATGATTATGAATGTGAAGAAGATGAAGATAATGTACCTATTGATATGAACAGAATAAGACATAGAAGAAGACATAGAAGGAATCAAGTCATACCATTTCAAGATATAAGTGAAGATGATTTGAATAACTATGTGAATCAAGAAGTGAAAAGATTTAACAAAGCATTGATTATGCAATAGAGATTAATTCCTGTAGGTTGGCCAAATCATGAGTTTAATAGAATATATAATTTATATGATGAACATATGAAAATGTTTAATTGGTGTAAGAATTTATTTGTAACAGGTCCTTTTGCACATGGCAAACCATTAGAAGCTTATAATCCAAAATTAGCAGGAAATGAAAATTCTGCTAATGCAAGAGAATGTGGAATATTTAAAACTCGCATAGCAGATGGTATTGATAAATTGTGTATGGCATCTGATATTATATTACAAAGAAATCCATTTGTTGTTTTACACCCAAAAGAGAGAATAGGTGTTACACAACTAGAAAATAGAAGAATTAAAAAAACTCATTATGAAATTGATGAAAGACATCCAGAACCAGAAAATGATTTTAACATAATGAATAATGAACATTATAATAGTGCAGTTGAAATAAGAGCAGAAAATGTTATGCAAAATAGACATGATAATATGGTAAGAGGAGTATTAGTAAATGCAGACAATGGAAGTAATGATAATAATAACAATGATAATAATGAAAATAACAACAACAATGCAAATTATGATATAATTAGCTTTTGTGATTCTCTGAAGATAAATTAAAGTTCTATATAGGTCGTTTAATGAGAACTAAATTTTGGTATTAAACAAATCAAAAAGAAGAAACAGCTTATTCAATTGCATTAATCATATATAACTGTGTAACTGATTTGTATATATTAGCTTTATATTACATACCAATATTAAAAAATAAGTTAAGTGGTAATTATCAAAATGATAATGAATATACTTTACCATATCATCCTGATAGAAGAAATTTTATGGGATTACCAGATGGTGATAATAGAACAGGATATAGATATAACTATTTAGCAACTATACAAAAAATATTATCAGAAGCTCATGTACCACAAGGACAAATCAATACAAATATATTTGCTAATCCTATAACTTTTAGAATGAATAGAGCTTTAGATACACAACTTAATCGTCAAATTAAACATAGAAGATCAGTTCCAGCTTATGTTGGAATGAATGTTGCAGATCATAGAAATTGGAGATATGTTGCACCAGCCAATTATCCTCCTGCTCATCCATCAATTACTGCAGATTTGATTGATAGAAATGCTAATGCATTTTATAATGCATCACCTGCAAATAGTGATAGTGAAGATAATGATAATAATCCATCAAGTAGTGATACTGAAGAAGATTCAGACACTTATGATCTTGGTGATATGAGTAATCAAATACCACCTCCTCCTTTGCCACCAAGACCTATACCAGCAAGAACTGATCAACAACAACCACCTCCACCTCCTCCTGTATCAAATGTATCTAGATCTAATGTAATTAGTTTAAGTAATCAATTTAATCCTCATCATCTTATACCATCTGATAGATTTTCATTTTTAGTATCAGATGATTTGCTTAATGCTATACCAAATCCAAATAGAGACTTTAATAAATCACATAGATTTTTAGCTAATAGAGAAAATGGTGCAAAAATAGGTGTAACTAAGATAATACAAGAGTTTTATACACAATTATTAACAAATAATGGTAAAATCTATTCAATTGATGCATTTATACATAACCATAATCCACCTTGTACAATTGTAGATGAAAATTCAAACAAAAGTTATATGTTCTTTACTGATTGGGTTAGAGAAGAAAACATCAATTTACCTTTATTACCTAGATCTACATATAATTCAACAGAAGTAAATGATATACCTCAAAATTACAGTAGTATCAATATGATGTTTTATGGATATGATTACAATAGAAATATATATTCATCAACTGGTTTATTAGAATATTGGTTAAAGAATCATAGAGGAACAGCATTTAATGAAAGACAAGCTAAGCAGGAAATATACATATATAATCCATGTATCAATATTCTATCAGATGATGAAGAGGAAAATAAAAACATAAAAGTATTAATAGGTATGGATTATGATAAAAATTGGCCTAATGATAAAAAAATCAAATGTAAACATATAAAAGTAATAGTATCTCAAGAAAGTGATAGAGCATGGTATGTGATTATTGATACAATGTTTGATTATATGTCATGTGATATACCAGGTGATGGAATTCTCAAATTCTATAACTATCCATTCTTTGTTAAGATAGGAGATACAGTAGAATTGATAGTACCAGTATCTTTGAAAGATAATATTTATGTATTAAAAGATGCTAGATTAGATGATAAAGATGAAAATAATTATTTAAAAATTGATGATTATATGAGAAATGCAAATCGAGATAGTATTAATCAAAGAGCTATTGATGATAGAGAAACAGCTAAACGTAGAATACAAGGTTTAGGTAAAAAGCGAAGAAGAAAAACACAATCATTAGTAAAATTGTATACCAAATTGTTTACACACAATAATAAAAAGAAAAAGAATAAAAATTATATAGTTTTAAATTTTGATTCTAACATTTTAGCTCTTTTTTCTCCTTTTAATGAATTAAAATTTGTTGCTTGCACAAACGATTTATTATTTACTATG
The DNA here is from genome assembly GCA_002245135.1 of Proteromonas lacertae. Lineage (NCBI taxonomy): Eukaryota > Bigyra > Opalinata > Proteromonadidae > Proteromonas > Proteromonas lacertae. The sequence goes on along the minus strand of NGBS01001228.1, from coordinate 6,464 downwards.
ATATCAACTAAAAACAAAATTGCATGATAACCACATCTTACACTATCAACTCTTTGATTTTTCACTCTGTTTATTTTAATCTTATATTCATCATTAGGATATTTTTTTAATTTTGACAAAACTTTGTAAAACTTTGTTATTTGTTTAGGTTTATCTCCAAAACTATCATAGTACATTATCCTCCTGGTATTATTGTTAACACATAAACTAACCCAATGACCTATTTTACTTACAGGATCTTTAGTTGTATTAGTACAAAGTATTACACACCAAACATCATCATTTTTATATAGTTGACCTATTTTGCTAAGTTCATCCCATAGTATAACACCTTTAAAATATTTTAATAGTCTAGGAAACATTTTTTTAATGATCTTTTCAATATCAAAATTTGAGAGTGCATCTTCTTTATGTAAATCACCTGTACCTATATAGTCATTTGTGATATATCTTTTAAACATTATATAATTAATAACTATAAGAATTTATTGAATATCAATTCATTTGATAAATTCTTAACGTTTTTAATATATATTTATGTTATTTAAATAATGGGTAAGTTTAAAGATTGGTTAAAAAAATCTAAAATTCTATCTAGTGCAGCTAGTTTAATACCTTTTGCTGGACCAGCTATTAGTAACAGTATAGAAAACATGGGATATGGTAAGAGAAGGCGTAGAGGTAGGGTTGCAAGACATAGAGTTACTAGAATGTCACAATTTACACCTGATGGTAGATTCTTAGGTGATACTTCATCTATGACTGGTGGTGGAACTGTTAAGTTTAGGACAAAATCTGGTAAAGTTGTTTCATTTCATACTAGAAAACGGAAGGGAGCTGGTTTAGGTAGTTTGTTTAAGAAAGGATGGAATACAATAAGAAAAATAGCTACAAAAGACAATCTTATAAGAGGTATTGAGAAAGCTAAAGAGATAAATAACACTTTAAAAGATAAGAAATATATTAGTAATATATCAGGTAAGGTAGGTGACATTGCAACAAAATTAGGTTTTAATAAAGTTGGTGATATAGCAAATAATATAAGTTCCACTGCTAGTAATTATGGTTATGGAAAACGTAGAAGACATAGGGGCGGTAAAAGATTTGGACAAAATGGTGGACTTAGATTACCAATGAATGGTGGTAGTAAAATACGTAGTATAGCTATTACTAAACCTCCTAGCAATAGGCCTGTTTTAAATGGATTAGCTAAACCTTGTGGATTTAACCATAGAGGTTTATACAATCCACAAAACAGTTTACAAAGCTTTTTAGCTTACAAGTTAACAACATAATCTTTATTATTGATTTTATTATTCATTTGATAAATTCTTATTGTTTTTTATATATTTTATAATAACATAATGTATAACAATCGTTATAGCAGATACACTAGAGATTACTATGATGATGATAGTGATTCATCTTCTGATGATGATTATTCATATGACACTCCACTAGCTAGAGATATGAGTAAAACTGATAGACAAATTGCAGAATTGTTATATAACTTAAATCATAGCAATGATAGAGCTACTCCATCATCTAATTCTAAATTAAGTGAAGAGACTAGAAAGAAAAGAGCTGAAAATTTAGCCAAAGCAAGAGAAGCAAGAATGAACAAGTTAGAAAACAAACAAGATACAAGTAATAATTATTAAGAACAACAGCAACAACAACCACAAAAATCAAAATCAATAAGGTTACCAGGTGATAGTGATCCATTTGCACAAACAAAACAAAGTAATGGTAGTGGTTTAAAAATACCACCACATAATGCACCAATGCTAGGTAATAATGCTGTGATGCCAGTTTATTTTTAATTAAAATTTATATTCATTAAATTCTTTATATATTTCAATATATTTATTTTTGTTATTATATTATGTCAAAACCCAAAAATAAAAAGAGTTTAAAAGATGCTTTAACTAAACAGTTATTGAAACGTATTAAAAGAAGAGCTAAAGTAAATCGATTTAACAAAGCTTTGAAAAAGAAAATAAGTAAATCAGTTGGTGCAAGAGTAAATGAAGAAAGTATTATGAGGAATAGAATGAGAGAAGCAGCTTATAGCAATTTCAATTTGGATCAAGTAGCTACAGAGAATGATTTGAAAATGTTACCAATTTTGTTAGCAGATAAATCATTAACCAAAGAAAAGAAATTAGCAATACAGAGTTATTATGATGCATTAAAAAGTGGACAAATAACAGCTAAAAACAGAGATTCATTTTTTGGTCCAGTTCAATCTGCACTGTTAAAATCATTACCTTATGATAGTTATAAAAGTGTTAGTGACAATTTAGCTTATATCAAAAATGTTATGCCTGCTTTGCCTGGAGGAGGAGGTAGTTTGAATGGTGATTTAGCAGTAGCTATTGCAAATGAATTAGCTAAACGGAGGCATCTCTAATCCATATAGCAGCTCTAAGATAGGATCTGCACCACCTCCACCACCTCCACATTTTGGTGCCCTCCTGGAGGATTTGGTAGTTATCCTCCCCCACCTCCTCCACCTGGTCCAGGAGGCTATATACCACCTCCTCCTCCGAGTAGTAAATCTGGTAGTAGTGGTGGTACATCACTTCCTCCTCCTCCTCCACCACCGCCACCACCACCATCATCATCATCAATGTCAGTTCCATCAGCTGCACCACCTTCGCCTTCATCTTCACCTCCACCTTCGCCATCACCACCACCACCTGCTCCATCAGGACCACCTGCTCCAACAGGTCCATCTTCTGAAGAAATTAAATTACAGAAAAACTAGATGTTGTAACCAAAGAGGCTGATAAATATAGAAATATGATAACTGATATATTAAAAGAAAAAGATGAAGCATTAGCTGCTTATAATAAATTTAAAGCAGATACTGCAGCAGAGATAAAAAAGTTTAATAAAGAACATGCTGATGATAAAGCAGCACAACAACAGAATTATGATAATATGGTTAAATTAAAAGCAGATGAAGCTGAAAGAATAAAAAATGAATTGAATCAAGCTAAATTAAAGTATGATGATGTAAGTAAAAAATTGAATGCTTATGAAAAATCAGAATTGTCGTTACAAAACAAAATCACTGATTTACAAAATAAAGTAAATGATTTAAACGATCAAAATATGAAATATCAAAGTGATATATCTAATTTAACTGCCAAAAATGATACTTATCAAAATCAAATAAATGATTTAGATGTAAAAAATCATGGATTAGGATTAAAAGTAAATACATTAACTAATCAAAATAAGGATTATTTAAGTGAAATAGAAAAAATGAAAGTTAATATATCTTCATATCAGTCAGAAATACAAGGTTTAAAAACTACATTAACAGAAGCTAAAGGAAATGAACAAAAAAAGAAACTTGAATATAATGATTTACTTAATGAATATAAAAAATATAAAAAGGATCATGATCCTACTGGTGGTCATCAACTAACTGTTAATGAAAGAAAACAATTAAATGATTTAGAATTAGAATTAATAACTAAAAAAAGTGAATTAAACATAGCAGCACAAGAAAAAATAGCTTTGCAGAATAATTTAAAAACTCTAAGAAATGAAAGAGATAATTTAGTTACTGAAAATACTTCTTATAAAGATATGGTAGAACGTTTAAAACAACAAAAGAAGAAATTAATAAATTATTTGAAAGTAACAAGATTCAATTAAACAATAAAGAAAATATTCTTGAAGAATTTAAAAGTAAGCATAAATTATATGCTCAGAAATATAATGAAGAAAGTTATCAAGAATTAAAAAGTTTATATGAAAAACAAATAAGAGAATTAAAACAACAGAATGAAGAATTGAAAAATGCAAATAATCAAAATAAAAGAGAATTAAATTTAGCATTAAATAATGCAGAAAGTCTCAAAACACAATATATACAGAGTTTAAATAAAAAAGATGAAGAATTAAAAGCATTAGAAGAAATCAAAAATAAAATTGTTAGTGATTATAATACATATAAAGAGGATTACCCATACAGTAAAGCTGAAGTACAACAAAATGTAACAAATTTAAATAGTAGAATAAATGAATTACAAAGAGAAAAAGAACAAAATTTAATTCAATATAATACTATAAATGATAAATTGTCAATAAGAGAAAATGAAATGTTATCATTAAAAATGAATCATGAACAAGCAGAAAAAGATTTAACTAGTCTTCAAGATAGTTATAATGCTATATCTGAGGAATTGCAAAATACTAGAGATAAAGATAAAACACAATTAGAGGATATGCAAATGAAAATTCAAGTAGAAATAAATAAATATGTACAAAAACTACAAGAACAACAGCAACTATACAATTCAGCTGTTGAAGAAAATGCATTATTACAAAAGAAATTAAATGAAACTTTATTAGTAGGTGAACAGTCATTAAAAAATAAACAAAATGAAATAGAATACATAAAGAATGAAGCAATCAAAGCTCTTAAAGGAAATGATGCAACTTATCAAAATAATATGCAACAATTATTAAAAAAAATGGAGGAAGAAAAATCAGTTTATGAAGCTCAGTTAGCAAGTGTAATGAATAATGCAAATAAACCTTCTTATAATGATTTAGGACTTGTACAATATCCCATGATTAATGATGTAATATACAATGAACCAACTTTAGATTTAACAATACCACAACCTGTAAATACAGATATAGTCAATCCTGACTTATTACAGCGACCTAATAACATTGTTCCAACTATTAATGAAGAATCAGATGAAATTAACCTTCCTCCAAATAAAGAAAGTATTGATGATAAACTGAAAAGAATAAACAAATACTTTGATAATTTGAAAGAATATAATGAACAATATAGTAATAGACCAGAAGAACCTGTAAAATTAGATCCAAATACTTTAACTTACAATCAAGTGAGGAAGTTTATAGAGAGACGTAAGGCAATAATAAAAAATATAGAACGTAGTACAGTAAATAAAGATTTAGATATGAATAGAATTACTAATAGAATGAGAAGAAGAGAAAAGGTTAGAGAAAATATTATAAATTCAGTGAAAACAAGATTAAATAGAATGTCAGATTCTATAAAAACTGAAAAGTTTAGTGATGAATATATTAATCCATACGATAACACTTTTCATGTTATACCACAAAAAGCAAGAAAATATAGCCAACAAACACCACAATATGGCTCAAAATTTATTGTAGCTGCAAATGTACCTCAATTTGTACCTCAATATGAAGAGGTGTTAGTATTTTAAAAGAAAAATAAAGATATAAAATATATAAGTATTAATTAATTATTATTTTTTATATCCATATGGTAATGTATTGTATTTATCAAAAAATATCTTTTATCATCATAATAGGTTAAGCCAGTTTTGTTTTGTACTGTTGTATAAACATTATGATGTATTGATTTGATTTGACATACTTCATATTTTTGACTTTTACTAGCACCTTCAACAAAATCATTGTATATATCATAAGTTATTTTTCTAGAAACTTTCACATTAATACCTTTACAACGATTGTCAGTATTTGTATTATTATCAGATTCATCATTCACTTTCTCCTTTTCGTATATATAGCACTTTGATTTTAATCCTATAAACTTTGTTATAACATATAGGTTTTTATTATTCTTATCCTGTTCTTCAAATTTTAATCGATTCAATGTACCTGGATGAACAGCTCTATGTATATCTAACTTATAATTTTCTAAATAGGGATTTTTCAAGTTACTTCCATCAATCCAATTATTAAAGATAGGATCCTCTAAGTCTTCAAAAATATCATTGATTTCAACTGAGAAAAGTAAACTATCAGAATCAGTCATACATAGTGTTAGTTTATCAGAACCATATTTTTTATCTAATACATCATACCAATATTTTTGCATTTTGAGTTTAGACAGTGCTAATATAACCATTCCAATTTGTATAGGTTTATTAATTTCATATAGCTTCTTATGAAAATGTGCAATTCTTAAATCACCTTCAATAATGATAAAGTCTTTAAACCATGGATCACTTGCAGCATCAATCATTTGATCTTCATTAGTAATTAAAGATATGTTACTTCTCTTTTCAACACGTTCCATAAATTTACCGTATAAACTATTCATTAATTTCTTTATATAGTCTGCAGTAGTATTTTGATTGTTTTCTTTAGCTTGGACCCTTTTTTGTTACCATAGTATTAATATATTTACCCATATATAGACCTTCAGTAAATCTCATTATTCTGTACACTTTACCCACTTTATAGCCATGTTCAACTGCAAACTTCAAATTTTGGTAGTGTATTATATATTTTTCTTTAGATAAATCAGTTATTAATTTCTCAGTAGCATGGTAAGTACCTCTTTCTTTATGTATAATACCAAGATTTTCAGCTCTTTCAGTTTGTATATCAGATAACCATTCTTTAGGTATTTTCTTCCTTTTAGGTAACAATGGGTATTCTTTAAACTTGTCTTGTAGCTCTATAGGTAA